>CM031242.1:80051278-80316278 GCA_018340775.1 Taxus wallichiana var. yunnanensis
TATTCTTGTAAAAATTATTATCTCCATACCATAACATAAAAAAAAAAAGGATAAAACTCTTGTGAAAATTACACACATGTGGTTGAGCATTCAAACTTTCCTATTGAGCTAGGAATGACTATTTTGAGAGCTTGGTAGAGATAAAAACACTTTTATCTATTTTCCTTCAACTTCCTAGCCTGAAATTTTCACACACCTTTGGGATGACATATTTGATGATATCAAATTCTCATCCATGCTCATCTACCTCTAAAAACTCCATGCACCATGGTTTGCACATGCCTTTTTGCCTTGTCTTCATGATCTTACTTCTAAAGGACATTGAATATGCATCATATACCTAAATGATAATATTTGACATCTTCCACACATGTTGTGAACTCTCAAAATGATCCAATAATGCTTATACCAAATTACCTTGGCCTAATTTTATTCATACCTTGTGTCATACATCCATTATGTATAAGACTAGACCTAGAATGACTTATACCAACACATGTCTCAAGTAAATTGACATGTTTTCCATCTTGTAAACTCATTAACACATCTGATACATCTCTTTGAGCATTTTAGAAATCATAACAAACTTGGACCACCTTTGGATATCACACACTAGACCTTATTTTATAAAACCATGCAAATGCATTAGGATATGTACGCCTGTAAGCGAAATGAGCGACAAGCGTGGGAATCTACAGTAACTCTTCTCGCTGCACTCCAACCTCCCGAGGTCGTGCCGAGACAGCCAAAGTGGGGATGGAATATGTGTGGGATGTAAACAAACTAGTTAGGCAATCTAATGCCTTCGACACACAATAATGGAATTTGTGAATCTAAGGCAAAGAAGGCCCTTCTAACTTGGACTGGTGTGATAGATCGATTAACAAGGATGACTGCTTGAAGGCTCCAATCAATATCGAGTTCTGGCGTGATTCGATCTATGGGTTGTGGAATACGTGGAAAATGACCTGGGATAGTTTCGTGTATATCTCTAGATAAGGTCATATGGTGGGTAATGAATACAATCGACTCTACGGATGATTCTCTGGCCTAGTCCAGAATTCTCTAGCTTTGTTAGCCACTATATCTAGTAAGGATAGTTGTTCGATGATGATGGGTGGAAGTGGAGTGGACTGGAATACTAACGTGCATAGGCCAGTGTCTATATCTGATTGACTTATGGATTCGTTAGGTTGTGGGATTTGTGGATCACAACCGTAGACTCTTGGTTGTTGCGGTCCTGCTATGGTCATGTATGAAATCAAGTCCTAATCCCTAGTATCTAGTAATCATACGCTTTCTCAGCTTCTATGTTTAGACTTAATAACTGTGTGATTTTCTCAGAATACCTCACAGGCGTTCGTGCAACCTGGATTCTTAAACTAGTATCTATGTCTGTGAGAGTGTCTCCTGCATCTGGCTGTGGGACCAAAGGATCACAACCAAAGGTTTGTTCTCTTTCAAACCCTTCTACAGTCATGTGAATGCTTGCCTAGGGTAATCTGTAGTTCAGTTGATTTGACCAAAATGTGTGTGCTTGGTCGTCTTCTATATTTAACCCTCTCAACTGAGAGCTGATCAGTTATAAATCTGTTGTTGTTTAGAAGATTTGTATTCTAAGGTTTTGGTCTATGTCAACTATTGCTGTGATGAGGTTGGGTTGAGGCACGATTGGCTCAAATACATATTCCTTGGGCTCCAGGGTCCCGTGATTGTCATACAAAACAAAATGTAAATCTAACTGTAACAAAGTAAATTTAAACTACGTGGAATAAATCTAAAACATATATAACTTCTATTTTTCTAAGAAACCTTTTAAGAATTTAAGAAAAGTAGCTATTTAAACGTATCTAGAAATAACAACTAAATAACAATTTAAAACAAACAAAATAACCGAGTGTAGTTATTTTCTGTGCAATTTGTAGATTTATTCTAAACAAATAAAATAGCTCATCTAATCTATCTGCAAGATTCTCGATCCTACCTCAGAAGTGAGGAGTGAATCATAGTTTCTCAGAAACTATCAATCCTCACAGCTTCCCTGGCAATATCGAGAATAGAATTTACTGAAATGAAGTAATTATCTACTCTATTTGATATGATTCTAACTAGAACTTTGAAAGCTAGAACCTGGATTCCGCAGAACAGTGGCGAATCCGATGGTGTGTGTGATCTTGTCCCCTCAGTGTGATCTCCTCGTTCTTTCGTATTCACGTGAATCCAGAAAAGCGTGTAATGCTAGCATCAACAGAAGTAGATATTGGGACAAAGGCAGCTCAGAATGCAGACTGAATATAATGCGAGTAGGAGAGGGATAGCGCAAGAGTACAGAGCTTGGCTTATGCAATTCCTAGTGGGATTTACTGTGAGTCATGCAACATAAAGCGTCCAGAACCTGAAACTATCCTGTTTGAAGAGCAAAACCTGCAACTTTAATGGCTTCCTAAGCTATTCTACTCCAATGGATTGGGTGAAATAACAGTACTGCCTGCACAAGATGGGTATGTGGCTTACCAACAGCTGAACAATGCTAACTAAGCATGCAAGGAATTAAAACTATGGCTTCTAAATAGAATAAAAGACTGAACTATGAAAATCAGAGCATGAAAGTGAATGAGGGGCAGACCATTTGCTTGTGCACAAACCATTTATTTATAGCTTTTCATTCACCCAAAGATCAAAACCAAACTGAACTCTAAAACAATAAACAATGGCCAAACACTATTCCAGGGGACCAAAAACATAAATGCAAGCCTAAGTCGGCAAGGAAAGCTGGTGAAACGTTGATTTTTACGTGAGTCGCGTTAAAACGCTTTCTGGAAAATGCGTAAAGGACCGCCGCTCTGAGCAGGGCGGCGGTTACAGGACCGCCGCCCTGATCAGGGTGGCGGTCACGAGACCGCCGCCCATGCAGGGCGGCGGTTTCGTCACTGAAGAGCAAAAGGCCAAGAAAAGAGAGGAAAAAGGAAAAACAAAGGACGTGGGGGCTAAGCGGGGCATGCGGGATGTTAACGCACACTCGGAGAGCTTTTTCTGGATCCCGAACACCTTGCGAGGAGACCTGTATCATCATTGGGGCACTTGTTACACTGTTCCGGCAGTACAATACCTTACAATTTTGGGTACGTACATATTGCCCCCTCGGAGAAGCGTTTTAGCCATGAAGAGGCGTAAAACGGTGGGTCCGAGTATGGCAGTCCCGAAATGGGAAGTTAGAAGTTATACCTGACACGTCCGTGTGCTGAAATGACGCCATCCAAAATTCCCACTACCTACAAAATGAAAAGAGAACTCAAGTGTAGATAGATACAATAGTTCAAAAAATAAACACTAAGAATAACAGGGAATGAGAACGTACCATTTGTGCGGGGATAGGAACTTACCTCCATCAGTGCTCCAAACCTGTGAAAAATTCATTTTAAAACGAAACAGAGTGCTATATATATGAAAGTGGGCCCATTTTCCTATTCATTTGTGTGAGTCGATTTGATTGATTTTGAGCTCTGGGACCCACGGTGACGGTTTCTTGCGTGAGTAGAGTTGAAACATTCACAGCGAGATTATGATCATGCCTCCACGTGCGGAACATCGACCTCAGTGATCACAGGTTAGTTTTCTTCAGTTTATTGTCTTTACCCCCTTAAATTTGAAATGCTAAATTCTTTGCAATGGGGGGGGTATTTTTGAAAATGCTAGTGTTAACAGGTCCACCTAGGGGGGGCGCCTACTGGGTAGGTTCTATTTTTAAGTTAAATGGCCGTTTTTTGCACTTTTTAGGCCTTTTTAGGTTAAAACCTGCGTGGGTTTTCAGACCATGACCACCGCCCTGGCCAGGGCGGCGGTTACATGACCGCCACCTGCTCAGGAGGTAGTCACACGACCACCACCTTTAAGGCGGTGGTTACAAAACCGCCTCCCTGCTCAGGGCGGCGGTTTTGCACAGAATGCAAAAAGAACTTGTTTTTGAGATTGTGTTTGTATTTTTAGCATTTCTACGTGTTTTTATGACTTTCTCAGTATTGCCTGGATGCTAACTTACTTTGTTTTGTGTGTTTTTGGGTGTATGCAGGCGAGAGAGGAGTACATCCGATGGAGCAGAGAGAGAGTGTGTGATTGGCTCTCAGGGGTATTAGATGCCCTTTCACAGGATGAGGAGGACACACTTCAGAGGGCCGGCATATTGCGCATATCGCGTGTGCCCCATGTTGCACCATCTAGTCACATCCTTTGTGACTTATTTTCTTACTGGGATGCAGATCGGAACACCTTCCGATTTGCAAGGGGTCCGTGGTGAGTGGACCATTACATTGGAGGATGTCTACCGCATTCTGGGGTCCCGATCATCGGGAGGTGACTCACTTTGGAGACAACAGGCTCACGGGGCACAGATTGCATAGTGGGACGACTTATATGGGAGATGCAGCCATCTCCACGGGGTTGAAGAAGGGGGTGAGAGTTCGATCCATTCCTTATTTTCCCATCCCCGTATTTCGACAGGCCATCATGGGGATCCTTGCCTCGAGATTGATCAGGGAAAAGGGAGGGGACACATTGTTATACTGTTGGGCCCCCATTATTACACAGATAGAGGGGCACAATCGGATATACGCTTGGGGAGTAGACATTCTTGGGACCACCTACCATGATCTATACAGGGTGGTCCGTTTACAGGGACAGTCATTGAGCCACCCGACTCTAGTCATGAGTTGGGTTTATGAGCACTTCATCCCTTATGGCAGGGGTGTGGAGGTGGCAGATCCTAGAGCTGTTAGGGCAGCCAAATGGACAGACATGTCGGTGCTTAGAGCACCTCATCAGCCAGTTGCCTCCCTGACTACTGCCAACATGGAGGTGACACCATATCAGACCATGGCGGGCATATGGGGCGAGGAGACTCTTACCTTGATCTCCTGCTCCACCACAGGGCAGCTCATTGATAGGGTGGGATGAGTGGAGGCACACTCCTTTGGTCGGGTTCCTCAGCAGTTTGGCCTACCATATATGGGTATGCTTCCCTCGGTGGTGCCGGTCCTGATGATCGGTTTGTGAGGCGCAGGGGGCCTAGAGGCCGAGGTTAGATAGTGATTACTCCTGGCATTCCTATTGCAGCCAGGAGGATAGTTCATGCTAGAGGGAGAGCTGGTGTGCCTTAGACACCTTTGCTTCAGATTGCCACGGGTCTTGCGCACAACAGTGATGACCCTATTGATATTGAATCTGAGTCTGAGGAGTTCACAGAGGGAGGGACAGAGGAGGAGACCAAGGACAGCGATCCTGAGTGGCATGACACTCAGGACATTATGCAGGTAGAGAGGGCTGAGCAAAGCGCAGAGAGGGATACTCTAGTTTCAGAGGAGCCCCTCTCCCAGGGCCATGGTGGAGAGGATGAGTCCATCACGGGGTGACATGTTACTCTTTGCCGCAGAGCAGCCCTCGATCGGCGGCGGCATCCACGGCAGCACCGGCCCCAGCGACCCATCCTGGAGGCCTGGGGATCCGAGTAAGTTACCCTTTCTCCCTTTTAATGTTTATTTGTAGGCTCTCCTTAGTTTTTATTTTGTATCTTTTAGCCTCTTGCTTAGTTTCTAATTCGTTTTCTCCTTTGTTTGCAGAGACTGTTGATGAGTGGTGGGATTTGATCCGTAGGGTATGTACCGATTCCCTGATGATCCCCATGGATAGGATGCATGCACCTTCAGCCTTGGGGAGCCCGGTAGGCATACCGACTTTTTCTCCGATCCCGGCATGTGGCCAGGATGGTATCGACCCTTCACACCAAGCTAGCGGGCTATAGGACGGCTGAGCGTCTTATGAGGAGCCGTTCTTGCGATGATACCGTGGCTGCTCCTCGGGATCCTGAGCCCTCCATACATTCAGAGCACCGGCGTAGCCGGAGTCCTAGGCGTGGCGTGCACCTTCGGAGGGGTCGCGTAGGGATTGAGAGGCCACTTGGCTCTCGTATATTTTGTATTATATATTCTTTGTATATCCCGGGCTCTTTGAGCGTTTTGACCATGCTTAGTGCATGATGGCATTGTATATAAACTTTGATCATTTATATATATGCATTCATTCTGGCTCAAAATCTTGGCACTCATGGTTTCCTTTCTATTTCCAGTTTCTTTGTGTATACTACGATGTATGTTTATATGCTTTTTAGAATGTATGCAATGGAGAACAAATGATGCAAATGTTTGTTTCCTTTTGTGTATTTCATGATGCTGATATATGTAGATATAATGTGATTTTGAATCTTAGCTTCCGTAAGCAATTTTTGATATCTCATGTTTGTTTTGCAAAGTGATGAATATAACTAGTATGATGAACAGATTAACTTGCCCCTCTCCTAACTCCACGCAACTAGTAAGATGCGAGGGCTCATCACCGAGAGCTAGAAAGGGCACAAGTTATGAGGTGTAGCTGAAATGATAGTGATGAAAGACAGACAAAGCTTTAGTGGAACCAAATTGGAAGCTACAAGCTTACTCTACCCGAGTGACTTCATAGTTTAGAATGTAACTTACTTTGTGGTTTATCTAGACTTAGATCCGTAGATGGCCACATAGTAGACAAAATCTGGTTTTTAGGATTTTAACTCTCTTGGAATTTTGAACATCTGATTCATTTGTTTTTGACTCAAAGTTTCAAAGTTTTGAATTGTTTTCATATGATCATTTGCATTTATTTGTCAAGAGGACCCCCTACACTTTGCCCCATGCTACTAGTAAGAAGCGTGGGTTTATCACCGTGGGCAAGGTATAGGTGAGTAAGGGCATTTCCATCCCTTCCCAACCCTACGTCACTAGTAAGAGACGCAAGCTCATCACCGAAGGTTGGTGGGGCAAGGAAATGTGTAAAATTAAAATTTTCTGTTTAATCACTTTTTGACTTGTTTATTTGAGTAAAATGTCAGTATGCGTTTATTTCCAAAGAGATATACATATGGGATAGATGTGACACCATGAAGCTTCTAGAACAGACCATAGGTAAGACACCTGCCCTAAGAAGAAATCAAAGTGAGAATAAACTTGCAGATCTTGGTATGGTTACCGTTAAGACTTTGTCATTTCTGATTTTATTTGATAAAAGATTCTGAGATAATTTGATGATATCATGAAAATGGAGAGGTATGATTAAAGAGTTTATGCCAACAACATCATGAGTTTGCTATGAATTGCTTTGAGAATAGATTCCTTGATCACCATTCATGTAAGAGACAAGCGGACAAAATGATCTTAATCTATATGAAGATGCAATGTAAATATATATAAGTAGTGCTAGTTGCTTATGCGTAGAACCACTTGAGGTGAAGGGAATTGACTGTTTCGCCAAATTCCTCACCTTCTAGTGTACATAAGAGGTATGCACCATTTCCATAGTCCTTCATGACTCGGTATGGGCCCAACCATTTGGGCCGGAATTTCCTTTCTTCACCGGTCTTCTTATCGATCCGACTATCTAGTCTTAGAACTAGATCCCCTTCATATATGTCACGTTCATAGACCTTCTTGTTGTATTGCCGGCACATCCGGTCAGCATATATTCTATGTCACTGTTCAGCATCTAACCTAGTTTCATCTAGGCTTTCTAGTTGAGAAAGATGTGCTTCTCTGTAAGTGTCTTCATCCAGAATCCCTTGTAATGAAATGCAGAGACTGGGTATTTCAACCTAGAGTGGGAGGACTGCCTCTGCATCGAACACTAGTGAGAAAGGAGTTACTCCCGTTGGTGTTTTTATCGAGGTTCGGTGGGCCCACAAGGCCGATACAACTTCAAATGCCAATCTCATTTGTTTTCTTTCATGCTTTTAAGAAGAATGGATTTTGGTGTCTTGTTCGTCACTTCACCTGTCCATTGGCTTCGAGGGTAATACAAGGAAGCCGTATGATGGCTTATCTTAAACTTATTGCATAGTTGACGAACTTCCTCATTTTTAAAATAATTTCCATTATCGGAGATAATGACTTGCGAGATCTTGTGCACTGTAAATGATTTGGTTTAAAATGAACTTGGCGATTACAGAACCCGGTACAGTAGTAAGAGGCATAGCCTCTACCCACTTGGTGAAATATTCAGTGGCCGTGATTATAAAATTGTGGCCATCTGTAGACGAGGGAGAGAATTTCCCTATCAAATCCAGGCCCCATGTAGAAAAGGGCCATGGAGTAGCGATTGGTTGTAGAGGTTGTGCCGGCATGTGGATCTCATGGGAGAATTCTTGGCACTTATGACACCTGCGTACAAACTCTACTGCATCGTGTTCTAGAGTGGGCCAGAAATAGCCCATTCGATGTATTTTTCGAGCGGTGGCATGGCCACCGAAGTGGCCTCCACATATTCCACTGTGGGATTCATAGAGAATCTTCTTGGATTCTTCTGTGTCGACACATCTTAGGAGCATTCCATCGAATGCTTTTCGATAGAGCACTTGCTCTATAATGACGTACTTGGCTATGATAATACGTAACCACCTTCTTTGTTGCGGTGTAGCTCCTTCTGGGTATGTATGGTCCATGATATAATTAATGATATCAGTGTACCAGGGACACTCAGAGATAGAAGGCCAGGTTTCGATGTAGTATACGCACTCATCTGGAAAATCTAAATCTACTAGATCACCTCCATCTAATGGGTTATCAGCTAACCAATCCGCAATGATTTGTCCCTTAACTGACTTCTGATTTACAAATGTTAATTTGAATTCTCCCATTAAGGTTATAAAACGTCCAGCCTTTTTAGACAATGACCCTTGTGTGAGGAAAGTTCGTAAGTGGTCCATTTTTACCATGACCCTCATTTCTTGATTCAGCATATAGTGTCTTAAGCGTTTAGTAGCAAAGACTATGGCAAGGCATTCTCGTTCTGCCTGTGTATAACGTGTTTCATAGTCAAGTAACGTTCGACTAATGAAATAAATCACACGTTCTCTTTTGTCATCGTCCTCTTGGGCCAACATACAAGCTAATGAGACATTGGTAGCTCGTGAATATAGAATTAATGGGTGATCTAGCTTAGGTGGCATTAGCGTAGGTGGTGACAACAGGAAACGCTTAACTGCATCAAAGGCTTCATTGCAGTCTTTGGTCCAATCAATGCTATAGTCTTTCTTGAGTAAATTGTTGATTGGATGAATGGCGAAGCTCAAGTCTGGGATGAATCTTCGTATTGCACCCAACTTTCGAGAAATGACCTGATTCCAGATTCATTCGAAGGTGGGACCATTTCGAGGACAACCCAAATTTTGGTTGGATCAACATCTATCCCTCGTGACGATATGATGTAACCTAGGAGCTTTCCTCCTGTTACGCCAAAGACACATTTTTCTGGATTTAGTGTGACTCCGTATTCTATTAGGCATGAAAGAATGACGTGGAGTACTTCTGGATGGTCACAACGCTTCTTGGCCTTAGCCAACAAGTCATCAATGTAGGATTCCATGATTTTATGAATTAAATCGTGGAATATATATGTCATAGCTCACTGGTACGTAGCACCGGCATTCTTGAGACCGAATGGCATAACAGTGTAGCAATAGGTTCCCCAAGGAGTTATAAATGTAGTTTTAGCTTGATCTTGCTCAGATATTTTGATTTGATTGTATCCCGAGAATCCATCCATGAGAGACAAAAGTTCAAATCCAGTTGTTGCATCAACAATGACATCGATAGATGGTAACGGGAAGTCATCCTTAGGACATGCTTTGTTGATGTCTCAGAAATCTATGCAGATGCGTATCTTTCCATTCTTCTTGAGAACGGGAATGATGTTCGATACCCATTGGGAGTAGTCGACTGGCTTGATAAATCCTACTTGGAGGAGTTTTATTACTTCCTCCTTTACCATGAGAGCTACCTTGGGCTTCATGGGTCTTGATTTTTGTTTAACTGGCTTTGCATCTGATTTAGTGACGAGGTTGTGCACCGCAATGTGGGGTGCGACTCCTGTCATCTCCTTATAATTAAATGCAAACACCTTCTGATGTTCTTTGAGGATCCGAGTGTGTATCTCTACTTCTTCTGGGGTTAAGGATGATCCTAATTTCAAGATTTTTGGTTCGTCATCTGTCCCGATGTTGACATCGATTGTTTCCTCAATTAAAGAGGCGTTACCCTCTTCAAACTCAGGTGGTGCTGGAGGCAAATCCAAATCATCCCCATTTTCTACTGCGTATATGCTAGGTTCCATTTGTGAGGGGAGATCCATCATGGGATTTCTGAAATAGGAAGACGAATGTGGAATCAAGGACAAATCTAGCATATGATAGGAGAGATGTAGTGCTGCATAGGTGTTTAAGTAATCCAAAGTGGCCATGTCACTATCAACATGGTCTAGGATGGTAGATTCACTTCCACTTGAAAGGGGATTTGTCATTGTTTTTATCAATGATTCATCACGAATGGACACCGTGAAATGGGTATCTTCTAACTCATTGCTTGGAGTAAAACGCGATGCTGAAGTTGCTATTGAATTGGCGAGAAGATTTTTCTCTCGCGGGATTGCTTCAATGGATATGAAGTTAAATGCCTTGCTTAAATCTAATACGGCTTCTTTGTAAAGCTGCAAGTGTTCGGCTTTGGTTTCGTATACTTCAGAAACCTGGTTTGTCACTAATTGCGAGTCTCCTAAGACTCTGATGTTATCAATACCAATTCTTTTGGCTAAGGTGAGGCCAAGGAGGAGGGCTTCGTACTCAGCGCCGTTGTTTGTGCATTCAAAATTTAGCTTAAAGGCAAATGGTAGGACTTTCTCTTCGGGTGAAGTAAGAATTATACCTGCCCCCGCTCCATAACGACATTTAGCTCCGTCGAAATGGAGAGTCCAATACTTAGCTGGGAGTATAGATGTTGGGGTATCTGCTGCGTTTGCGCACTCCACTTCTACCATGCAGAGATCCTCTGATGGAAGGGAACCAACACCTAGTGAATATCCTATGCCTACTGAATCAAATGGTAAGAAAATTGGTAAATCTTGTTCTATTAATTCAACGATTTTTGCAGTAGTCCCTAATGACACCGTTTCTTTAGCCTTATCTTTGGGGGTTGGGGTTGTTTTGGCTATGCTGATAGTTTCAAGATCCGTTGTAGGTACCAACTTCTCCTCTGGTTTTGGGTCAGTGGGTTTATTAAGTTGGTTTGTTGGAAGTTCAAATTCCGAGTGCACACCTGGTCTTTTCTTTAAGTCAGCTAGGTGTATATCGAAAGGTTTTGGATCACCTTTGGCTACAAATACCTTTCCTAGATGTAGGAATCTTACTTCTTGGAATAAAGTAGAAGGGATTGCCTTCATTCGGTGTATCCATGGTCGGCCGAGGATCATATTATAATTAGTTTCCCGATCTATAATATAAAACTCAGTCAGGATTGTTTTGGGTCCTAAGGTGACCGGTAGTATTATAGTTCCTATCGAAGTGGCTTTAAGGCTATCATAGCCTCTCAATGTATTTCGAGTGGTGGAACAATTTGTTTCCCCATATCCTAGTTTTTGGAGGAAAGAGAAGGGGACTATGTTAACTGTGGCCCCATCATCAACCATTGCCGTTTTACGTAGTTATTATAAACCCATACTTGTAAGTGTAAGGCTGGATCACCTCGGTGTGCAATCTCAGCATCTGTAGGCATTTTACTTATTTCGAATATAAATTCGACATCCTTGTCCGGCTGCCCCGGAGGGTGGATATCAAAATCTACGTGATTTACTTGTGTTTCAGGAGGTGGAGTGATGTTAATTAGATGACCTAAACCTAATGCTTCTAAAAGAGCAGCTCTGTGAGTAGGAGAGTTCTTTAGTAAGTCCAAAAATGAAATGTGTGAGAAGGTTTTTGTTAGGTCATTAATTAAATCATAGGCACCTACGGGTTTTTCTACTATTTGTTGACTCTTATCTGTTTCTGGCAGATGACTTGGGCTTGGTTGAGAGAAATACTCTCGTGTTCTTGTTATAGCTTTGATAGGTAGTTCAGCATCTAGTTCTACCAAACCGACTATCTTGGGTCTCGGTTGATTTCCTAATTGTGGTGCAACTGATGGATTTAGTGAAGTCGAGGCTTCATGATCATTGTTTCCCATCATTGCACCCTTGTTCATCCCAGTTGGATTTAGTCTGTTATTATCATGATTTGGGAGTGGATCGTTAAAGATCTTGAGGGGAGCATTCTGAGGGGAAACTACCCCTGTGAGCCTGCTTGGTGGTGGTGACACAGGATCTGCTGAAAATAAATCTGTGAAGAAGCTGTCTTTGTTCTTACGGAAAACATTGCATGAATTTTTGTAGTCACGCATGACGTTCTAGTATCATGACCTCGAATCTTGTGGAAACCACAATATGAATTGGGATTGTAATTCCTATTTTTTTGGTTTGGTGTATATTGTGGCCTAAAATTCTGATCAAACTATTGCCTATTAGGATTAGAATTTTGCATTTGTTGTTTCTAGCTTTGGTTTTGATAACCAAATGAGTTTTGGCTTGGCCCTTGTATGGGATTTCACCATTGTTGTTGTTGTTGTGGATGGTTAAAATCCACTGTATTGATTGTCGAGGTGAAGTTGTTGTTTCATTGGTTGTTTGTTTGTGATGGAGTATTGACAACATTTACCTTCTTGGGCTGGTCGGTTACTCCATCCGTTGTTACACCCCGATTTTTGTTAAGGATTTTAGGTCCTTGATTGACGTTTGTGGTAGTGGGATAATTTGTAGTGTTCTGATTGGGGGTGATTAACCTCCCATTTGCTCCATATGTTTTACGGCCACTATCTATCGCTGCTTGATCTATTCGAAGAGTGCTCTCGAGTACTTCATCGTAAGTTTTTAGTGGGAACTTCTGGACTTCTTCCTTCACCTCTCTGCTAAGAGAATGAAGGAATAAATCACATAGTTCCATCTGATCCATATTTGGAGCACTTGCTGAAGAATAAAGAACTGTACGCCACCTCTGGATGAAATGGGCGACAGATTCGTTGTGTTCTTGTTTGATGTGCAAGAATTCCCTGATTCCTGTTCTTAACAATTTGTTCATGTCGAATGCCTTAATGAACTCTGATACGAGTTGTTTAAATGTATGGATGGAAGCCTCAGGTATTCTATAATACCAATCAAGAGCAATGCCTTCCAAGGTTTTGGGAATATTTTAGCAACAACTCCATCCCAAGGAGTAGTTCGCATATGGTCTGTAGCGTAAGCTTTGATATGCACATTTGGATCTCCTCGCCTTTATACTTGGGTAAACCTGGGAAGAGGTCTTGGAAGCATAAAGCTTCGTATGGTAAAGTCTAAGGGCTCTTAAAATATTCTAAATAAGTCCCTATTACATAGGTTTCGACCATTGATGGTGGTTGCTGAGGGAGTGGTGGTGGGATGGGCTATTGATACGGCGTAGCGTATGCGTTGGCAGGGGCATAGGGAAGTCCCTGCGTTTGAGCAAACATGCCGGGAGAGGAGAACATATCTCCTTGTGGTGATTTGGAGTACATGTTTAAGTATGACGGGGTATTGTCTAGTAATGGATTGTTTGATACTAGACCGGGAGGAAAGGTGTTAGAGATGATGGGCCTTGTTGGCGTTTGTTGTGGATACTGAGGAGGCATGCCTAACGTGCCTACTCCTATGAGGAGATCTACTTGGCCAGGGTGGTATGGAGGATTGGAACTTCCTGCTTGCATGAACTGAGAATTTTGACTTGCTTGAGCAAGTTCTAACCCTCTCACTTTTTCTACTAACGTTGAAATGACTTCATTTGGTGAAGTCACGGTGCTTTTCCTTAGCGGTGTTTGTTGTATACCCTGGTGTTGTATAGGCATGTGATATCCTGCTATGAACTGATCGCTATCTTGCCAAGTTTCTCCGAGAGTATTTCCTATATGTAGTGGCATAGAGGTATTTTCTTGAAAAGAGACCTCGGGTTGTATTTGTAAACCTCCTATAGGTGGGTAGATACCCCGGGAGCGTTGTTCACTCCTAGGATAATGTATTGACTGTTCATCATCTAAGACCAGGTATGGGTCTGATTGCCTACTAATTTGTGGTCTAAGCAATACCTGAGGAGATGATCCAGATTCTCCGGTGAACGTCATATTGTTCGAACTGAAGGCTCTGTTTGTTGCGTTCGAGGGGGTTGATCTAACTCCTCAGTTTGAAAGGACGAGCTATATCTGATCCTTGGAGTTTGTGTTGACAACTGACTAGTTGAATAGTTGTCGCCCCATACTGAGAGTGAGGGTGATGATTGTCTATTCTGTTGGGCATAGTATGCCTCAAGACCCAAGAGGGGTCTGCCATATGCATCGAATCGCGACATATTTGGGGGGTATATGAATACCCGCAGAATAATGGGAAGGAGCGAAGGTGATTTGTGAAAGGCTAATGAGGTGGAGAAGATGAAAAGTAAACTAAACTTGGAAGAACACGTGATACTATGACTCCGAATTAGAAAGTAGGAAGTTTACGTCAACTTCACTAATTTTGTTTGTTTCACATCGGGTTCACCAATTTTGTATGCTGGAAAAGTGACAAGTGAGCATGGGAATCTATAGGTAACTCTTCCACGTACCCGACCTCCCGAGGTCATGCTGAGATAGCTAGTGGGGATGGAATATGTGTGGGATGCAAACAAACTAGTTAGGCAATCTAATGTCTTTGACACGCACTAATGGAATTTGTGAATCTAAGGCAAAGAAGGCCCTTCTAACTTGGACTGGTGTGATAGATCGATCAGCAAGGATGACTGCTCGAAGGCTCCAATCAATATCGAGTTCTAGCGTGATTCGATCTATGGGTTGTGGAATACGTGGAAAATGACCTGGGATAGTTTTGTGTATATCTCCAGATAAGGTCATATGGTGGGTAATGAATACAATTGACTCTACGGATGATTCTCTGGCCTAGTCCAGAATTCTCTAGCTTTGTTAGCCGCTATATCTAGTAAGGATAGTTGTTCGATGATGATGGGTGGAAGTGGAGTGGACTGGAATACTAACGTGCATAGGCCAGTGTCTATATCTGATTGACTTATGGATTCGTTAGGTTGTGGGATTTGTGGATCACAACCGTAGACTCTTGGTTGTTGCGGTCCTGCTATGGTCATGTATGAAATCAAGTCCTAATCCCTAGTATCCAGTAATCGTACGCTTTCTTAGCTTCTATGTTTAGACTTAATAACTGTGTGATTTTCTCAGAATACCTCACAGGCGTTCGTGCAATCTGGATTCTTAAACTAGTATCTATGTCTGTGAGAGTGTCTCCTGCATCTGGCTGTGGGACCAAAGGATCACAACCAAAGATTTGTTCTCTTTCGAAACCTTCTGATCATGTGAATGCTTACCTAGGGTAATCTGTAGTTTGGTTGATTTGACCAAAACGTGTGTGCTTGGTCGTCTTCTATATTTAACCCTCTCAACTGAGAGCTGATCAGTTATAAATCTGTTGTTGTTTGGAAGACTTGTATTCTAAGGTTCTGGTCTATGTCAACTATTGCGTTGTGACGAGGTTGGGTTGAGGCACGATTGGCTCAAATACGTATTCCCTGGGCTCCCGAGGTCCCGTGATTGTCATACAAAACAAAATGTAAATCTAACTGTAACAAAGTAAATTTAAACTACGTGGAATAAATCTAAAACATATATAACTTCTATTTTTCTGAGAAACCTTTTAAGAATTTAAGAAAAGTATCTATTTAAACGTATCTAGAAATAACAACTAAATAACAATTTAAAACAAACAAAATAACCGAGTGTAGTTATTTCCTGTGCAATTTGTAGATTTATTCTAAACAAATAAAATAGCTCATCTAATCTATCTGCAAGATTCTCGATCCTACCTCAGAAGTGAGGAGTGAATCATAGTTTCTCAGAAACTATCAATCCTCATGCTTCCCTAGCAATATTGAGACTAGAATTTACTGAAATGAAGTAATTATCTACTCTATTTGATATGATTCTAACTAGAACTTTGAAAGCTAGAACCTGGATTCCGTAGAACAGTGGCAAATCTGATGGTGTGTGTGATCTTGTCCCCTCAGTGTGATCTCCTCGTTCTTTCGTATTCACGTGAATCCAGAAAAGCATGTAATGCTAGCATCAACAGAAGTAGATATTGGGACAAAGGCAGCTGAGAATGCAGACTGAATATAATGCGAGTAGGAGAGGGATAGCACAAGAGTACAGAGCTTGGCTTATGTAATTCCTAGCAGGATTTTGTGAGTCATGCAACATAAAGCGTCCGAACACGAAACTATCTGTTTGAAGAGCAAAACTTGCAACTTTAATGGCTTCCTAAGCTATTCTACTCCAATGGATTGGGTGAAATAACAAGATCGCCCTGCACAAGATGGGTATGTGGCTTACCAACAAGCGATTAATGCTAACTAAGCATGCAAGGAATTAAAACTAAATAAATCCTAACATACTCAACAAAATTTAGGCTTATTTTTAGCCCAAAAGCATCAGCCCCTTTACATCATTAGGTTTGATAGCATCGGGATGGAAAAATATGGAGCTAGGGGTTGATGGCATATACCATCTGATTAATGGCATAGCGGAAAGTCTTCTAGGGGATGATGACATCTAGCTAGGGAGTTGATGGTGTAAGAAATTTGTTGGTATAGGTTTTATGCTTTGATTTTTCACTTTAAATTGATATTTTTGAATTATAACGTTTTCTTGTTGTCATTTTATGGATGCAAATAGAGTGAAGGATCCTCTCATGGTGGAGTGTAGATGTATCATGTTTGATTGTTATTATTTCTAGATTGATATAGGTAGAGGTTACCTATTTGTAGGGTTGGGGATTTGGGGCATCATTCAAATTCCTAAGATATCATTAGACTTGTACTTACTTTATATGTTTTTAGGTGCATGGGAGACTAGGTCCAACACCTTTTTGTGGTGGACAAGAAAAGATACCATAGGAATGGCATTAAATTTGGAGGATGTACATGGTATTTTGGGGTTATTGATTAGTAGCACTTGCATGTATTGTGATCTTAGTTTGGATGTCGCATAGCATAGAACATTAGCCATATGGGATACCGGGAGTGGTAGATATAATGAGATCATGTTATGAGTCCAACTAAGTGCAAAGTGCATGCTATAGGGATTCCTAATATTTTGAAGGTAGTGATGGTGGTTGTCGTGACATGTATAGTGTGCCAAAAGGAAGATGGAGCCATCCCATTATTTTTTATTTTAGTATGTAGAGATGTTTTCAACCATGGGGTATTTCTCATCTTAGGAACCACCATATGGGTGCGATCAATTCATGATTTGTACAAGGTTTGGTGTAGAGGATAGTGGGTCATAGGACCCATGCTATTATTGATAGCATGGATATATAAAAGGTTCCTATATATAGATTGATGAGGACATGATAGTAAGTAGTGGTAGATGCACCAAGAGTGCTTCAATGGGAAAATGGGCGAGAAGCAAGGTTAATTTGAGCATCATGGCCACAATCACGGGAGGTTTGAGGTGATGTTATATGGTATCCCTACATAGGGAATGTGGATCAGTTCCCCAAATGGCACAAAGCATACTTCTTGTACATGATCATCGAGGTGACAGGAACTACATTTAATTGGTAGATGCCTATGCATTGAGAAAGGTCTGAGAAAGTTTGGGAAACCGATTCCCATGGTAATAATATCATTTCCACCCTACCGGCTTCGTCATGATAAAGAAGCCGCATGAGTAGAGGTTAGGGTACCAAAACTTCTACCTTGCGTGATATGGGCATCATGTGCACATGGTCGGAGACAATAGAGGTGTGGTGGAGATGCTTAGAGCCCACCAAAGATTATATTTGCTAGTGGTTTAAAGGAGGGATCTAATAAATTATCCATGGATATAGGTTAACATGTCATAGATAAAGATAAAGTTAGTCCTACTACCGAGAGGAAGAAGAGCGGAAAACCAACATCGTGACTCAAAGATTACAAGATGTGATGACCAGGAGGATGATATTTGATGTTGATTGGGGTACATATGGTATTGCATCTAAGTAAAAGGTCCAAACCACAACAAAGAAAGGATATGATTTTGGTGCTTTAATACTAGTGGGTATAGTATGTGGGAGCAGGACATCATTGTGATGATGAGGAGGTGGAAGTATTGGGTTGCCACAAAATGGTAAGATCATATAGAGAGATCAGGTAGCGGTACACATGATACTATGTTATTTACATTTTTGTAAAATGGGTTTGTGTCATAGCGATATTGTAAGTAATACGTGTCATCCTTGGTTTTATAGAGTGGAAAGTCGATAAGTGTCACTCCCTAATTGAGAGCGCCCACCATAAGATCTTAGATCCATTATTGGATTTCAAGGATATTACGGTGATGTTTGATCCATTAACACCATCGGCATGAGATTCGGTGAGTTCATTTCATCTTGTTGGAGAGGTATCTAGGAAATTACGGAGATATTGGGATACATAGGAACAAGTGGCTCGAATATAGATGTGATTTTATAGAGATTGTTATAGGAACAGGTTTCCCTGTACATGAGTAGGAATATCTCCTCTCATATGCCTAGATACTTGTATAGTATGTTACTTCCTTGGAGACTTGACGAGTGAGAGTATAGAGAGAGGATTTTTATCTCAATCTAGGGTGAAGTCTACGGCCCACACATCTAGATGTATTAGTATGGCATCATCATCCCAAAGCATATAGATACCCCCATAGAGGGTGAGGGTTCTAGATCCACTTTGGATATGGTCCAAATCTATTTTGTATGATTTTTTGATGTATAAAATAGATTCAAGATATATATACATGATGATTTTTAGCACTATTTGGGTATTTTGGTGTTTTTTGTGTATGTTGATTTGTTTATCATTTTCCTACTTTTTACATAGATGTACATAATGATGCACATGGTACTTATGAATAATGATAATGTGATTAGATAGGTAAATCTGGTGAAAGGGGATTGGCAAGATATCCTAACCCACATGATGTGAAAAATCCATGAGGTCAAATAAGGCCAAGACATCTAGTGGTAGGATGTCATGCCACAATTGGGTATATAAATCCAAGAAATGACATAGGACTAAAAAGGATGAAAAGAATACAACAAAGTGATCCAATATGAAAGATTTGGAAAAATCACATCCAAAATAGGTGGATTTGGGACTAAGGCACTCCAATGGTACAATTAACCAAGACGTACATGGTGATAAATATAAGTAGAGTGAATAACCCAAAAGAGGATATAACGATATTTTTGAGATAGTGTGATAAACCCAAGGGGGTCGAAATCCCAAGAAAAAGAAAAAAGTGTTTGTGTTAAAATCCAAGTGTGATCCAAGATTCCAAGAGAATGCAAAGGATCAGCTAAAGAAGGAAAATAAGACATAATCAATGTATTATAGATAACTATCCATGAGGGGTAAAAGATCGCAATGTATCAGTAATGATGTCATCAAATTGATTCAACATGTGACTTATAGCATGAGTCACGAGGTATTTAATGGCGTGTTGTGTAATAATGAAATAATGATGAAATTTATACCATGTGGTAAATAAGGTTTCATTTATATGATCTGTCATTCGGGTGAGAATGCCACATTGAACAAGATCCATAGAGGGATGAGGATCATCGGTGAGGTGGTGGTTCGTATGTAGGTTGTGGTCAATTATTTCAAGGGGAAGGTGGTTGGTTTTCACAGGAATCATCTCCACACTTCTTATTATGAGAAGAAGTTTTAGGAATGGGATTCTTTCTATAAAGAACCCAACAATCAACGTTGGTGTGCATGCAATACCCATGATGAAGAAAAATGAGGTATATTAAGTAGAAGATTATGCAACCTTTTTATTTTGGTTGCATTTGACCTTAGCTTCAATATTCTTCATGTGGTATTAATAGGATCTACACTCATAAACACCATGCCCTAGAGCCTTGTTCTATGTACAATACGACTTAGTTATATAAGACTGAGGGGCCATAAGGGAAGAGGTAGTGTTGAAATTTTTTTAGGATGTAGAGGTCTAGTGAGAGTATCTAATGAAGGTGTTGATGTAATTGGTGAAGATGGAATTTATGGTACATTATGTCACCCAATCATTGAGGAACCTTAGATAGGATCATCCCCATGAGATCATCACCTTCGTATTCAAAATAAAAAACCTAATCATCCACAAATGTAAGAGAAAATGGGTGGCTAGGTCGATGGTGAGAAGTGAAGGTCTAGCCAATGGAGTAATCTAAGGCCTATGTACTCATTGAGAATAATTTTTAATCAAATATTCCTCTTGTATGAGGATGACATTTATATCCTAATAAAATTTGGAGAGGAGGGTTTATTGGTAACAAAAGACTTCCCAATCATGAATCTAGGCATGGCTAGTTAGGTAAGGGTTGTCTAAGGTGTAACCATCATCATAACCTAATGTGAAGGAATCCACCACAAAATAATCGACTATATGGTCTCGATTCGGACCATGTGCTCGATCGGGGATACGATTAATGCGTGACATGACTACGGGAATCAAATGATCCTTCTTGTGAGGCCACAAAGGATGCATTTGAGATATGATAAGTTCATGAATATAATAAGTATTGATTATAATCATGACCTCATCAGGATATTCATCATCTAAATCCAATATATTGGGAGGCATATGCCTAACCAATTCGAGGATGATTGATATTACTGCAAAGAGTATCTATAGGGTAGTTAAAGCATTCATATTATTGAAATGGAATAGGAGATAATTCATCAAGTGTGGGAATCTTGTATGTCCCCTTTTGTTGAAATTGTATCATAGTTCCAAGGGTTAGTTTCCCCTAAATCTTATGAATATCTCTTTGGTTATTTAATTTCACACATTGACATGTGCAAGAGAAATTTCATGCATGTGATGATTCCAAGGCCACCCTAGGAAAGTATTATAAGATAGAGGAAAATTGAATACCGTGACTTTAACATGGATAGTCCTATGGGGAACAGTTATGGGTAACGAAATACAACCCATATGAGGCATTTTTAGTGATCATATCCTTACAATTGGTTCATGTAGATGTTATATTATCGATAGAATAACCAAGGGCATTAATGAATTCTAATGAGGCCACATGTGTCATTTCCTTCCTCAATAATATCACACTTGACCATAGTGTGATTGATTTTAACTAAGATGTAAAGAGATAGATCATCTGTGTGAATCAAGATCTCATTTGGGATCATAGAATCTATAGGAATATGAATGCAAGAGTGTACGTTCATAGTAAGATTAGTATAAATAGAGAGCTCCTCATATTTTTGATGGGAGCTTTCCTCTGACCCATGCAATGTGGGGATCTTCCCCAAAGAGGTAGGAAAAGGAATGTTCATGTAAAAAAACATTATCATGAGATGGTGAGGTGACATATGCATGATCTCTAAGAAGGTAACTTGGCCAAGAAGTTTGCCTAGTTATTCAATAATATCCCACTTGCAATGAATAGACTGTGCAATAGGCTAAGATTGTTGGTAGTCCTAAAAAATAGAGCCAGAAGGAGTAGGGTGATTAAGGATATTTTTTAAATTTATTTTTTTATCAATTCTTATGCTATCATCCCTACAATTTTAATTTTCACAAGGGCCAATGGTGTTTATGGCCAAAGATATAGATCTAGACACCATTGGCTCTATAGGATAATTTTCACATGGGCTGATAGCATCTAGAATAGCTAGAGTTTTTCTTTGAGAAGCTTGGTTTTTAGGTATAAAGGGATATATGACCCTATGATTCCAAGGCTAGAATGTTATAGGGTATTCTAGTTCTACAAAAGTTATAACATGTCTTATATCATTAATTACAACTATAATTTTAGAAGGATAATCTATTTTGACTTTATTGGTCATAGAATTTTCTTGTTTCTTAGAATTTTTAGTGATATTTTCATTAGGCATAGGATTATATAAGATCTATAGCTTCTCATTATCCTATTTGATAGCTTCATGAATATCATTTTGTTGATACGCATCATTAGCTTTGACCGCTTCATTCAAACTCTTGAGAGTGATGGCATCATAGTAAAATTGTTAGAGCTATAATATTAAGTGTATCATAATATATAGTTTATATTTAAATAATATAGAATAAACTATATTCTTATTATTTAAATATAAACTTTATATTAGGTGGTTGGTTAATCTAATTAACTAACTAATTAAATCAGTGTGCCCGTCACTTAAGAAGGACATAACCCTTCGGGTAATTTAAATATCACATTAATTCATATATTTAGGATATAAATTATTATATCAAATATTTGATCAAATAATATTCAACGGAATATGAAGATAAATTATAGTAAATACATGGAATAGAAGTGAGGAGGGAGTTACTGGACTGGTGGATGTAAAAGTTTCTCAATAGTGGATTTATTCTTCGTGGTTTTTACCCATTTAGGGGTTTTCCACATTATATTTTTGTTTTATGTTCAATTTGTTCATTTCATTTATTTATGTTGTATAGTTACATTTACATTTATGTTATAATGTTTAACTTTACATTTAATTAACTTGGTGAATACTTTTACACCCCTCGTCCTGACATGGTACCAGAGTGGGATTAATAAATTAAATTAATCCTAAATAACCTAAGGTTGTAATGGTTGGGAAGTTAGGTGGTTAAATTATTTGGGATGTTATTTAACCCCACTTCCCCCTTTGGAAAGTTATTCGAGACTTTCAACTGCGTGTGAAAAATTCAAATTCGGTAATTACCAGGCCCTGAAAACTAAGGTAAGGGTTATAATTTTTAAACTATTTTTATATAGTTTATATAGTGTGTAGGGAATTCAAGAATCAAAAATAAAAAAGGGAAAATCCAAAGTGAAACTCAAGTTTATAAGGGGAGACAAGATTCGAGAAAATAGGTCCTTTAAATTTTTCCATTGGTCAAGTAAAATCCTTGTCCCCTAGTAATACATATGTTTTTACATTTTCACTATGAATTTTGAACCCCTAATTCATGTCTTGAATAAGGCCTCTATGAATTTTGCACCTATAGTTTAAATAAAAACTATAATAGTTTTTATAAAATTTTAGTATTTTATAAAAATACAATATAAATATATATGTGTATAATTTTTATATATATATATATAAAGCTATGGTTTATATAAAACTAAATCTAAATTATATAAACATAAGTACTTAAACCTATCTATAAACCTAACCAACCACATATATTTAAACAAAACATATATACAAAATATATATGCAAACATATTATATGGGGCAGCCCCTCATTATTGCCCCCTCCTTGTTGAGTGCCATTTGGCATTTCCTGCTCACCTCGGCGATTCCTCACCCACACCTATCTCACGTCCCTCACGGGACCCACACTACCACTCGTGACCCCCCTCTCTTATGTGGTGGGATTATTCCCACATTGAGGAAAACACCATTAGTGGTTGGATTTATAAGCCTTACCATGTCGGTTTGGTGGTGTGACTATGGTCACACCACCCCATTTTTGGAAGACCTTGCGGGCATAGATCTTGGTTTCATTGTGAGTGGTTTGGCTAGAGATGCATTCGTTGACCCTTTGTGTGGCTCATTCGCATTGATTACATGGCTCGGTTGGTTAAGTGGATCGCTTAGTTAATTCGGTTTATAATATAAATTGAAATGTGGTATTGATAGCTCAATGAAATAACTTAGAGTTGGCTAGCCAGACTCGGCCTAGTGACAAAAAAATCATGCCTAATAAGGAGAAAGAGCCCCAAAAAAATAAATAGTTTTTTTTTTTAAATTTTATTTCAAAAATGTATATATATATATATATATATATATATATATATATATATATATATTTCAAAAATATAGACAAATTAAATTTTTTTGTAAAAATAGTAAACTATCGTTTTTATTTAAAAAAATATGATACGACGACAATTTTTCGTTATGAATTTGTTACAAAACTAAAAAAATAAATTATATTTAAATTTATTTTTTTGATATCATTCTAATGTATTCGTGTATAGATTATTCAATGAACAGGACATCCTTTTTAGCGTAAATTGATCATATTTGATTACGAGGATTAAAATACAAGGGGGATTTCTATAAAACTCTTATTTGAATCCTTTTTTATTTTCATTTCTATTTTACAAAAAAATGTGGTCTAATCAATTTTTAATTCATAAATCTTAGATGTTTATTGAAACAACTACAACAATTTAATTGAAAGAAAAACTCATGGCTCACAAATTATGGGAAGTTGTGAATGGGGCGAGAAAGCTCCTACTCGAAGACAAACAACTACTTACAATGTCACTGTGTATCAACATAAAGTACAAGAGGCAATGTCCATTATTTTTGAAGCATACAGGATGATTTTCTTCTTCATATTGGGAATCAAGAGAGTCTAAGTGAGGCTTGGGATCAATTAGAATCAATGCATGAAGGTACACATTTTTCAAAAATTATTAAATTGATTTTAGAGCTTATGATAACTCCCATGAATGGAGATGAAAAAGTGATAAATTATTTAGCAAAAATCAAAAATATTAAGTCACAGTTAGATGGATGTGACAGTAATTTGATTCAGTATAAATTGCTTTATTTTATTATTCAATTGAATATTCATGAGAAATTTAGAAATTTCATTTTAATTTTGAATTCTAAATATCAAAAAGAACAAGACATTCTAGATTTTCAAACCCTTAGTTCTCTTCTTATACATAAGAAAAAGTAATGTCAAATTTTGATTCTAAGGAGAATGCCACACATGAAATTTTCTCTTAGAAATCAAAAAGTAAAACCTCTAGATTCAACAAAAACCCAAAGAAAAATTTTAAACCTCCTAGAAAAGATAAGAAACCTGGAAATATAAGAGTTAGATTTGATGGAAAATGTCATTATTGTGGTAAATTTAGACAAAAGAAAGAGGATTGCAAATTTAAAAACAATAAATCAAATTTTAAGAATCAAAAGGGTAACAAATCTAGCCAAAACCAAAATCAAAATCAAAACAAAAATCAGAAAAATAGCCAAAAATCAAATGTAATTGCTTTGTATGCCACTTTTATCACTGCAAAAGAAAATGAGTGGATATTAGACAGTGGTGCCTCTAGGAACATGACCTTTAGATTTGATATCCTATCTGAACTTAGTGAATGTAATGATCAAATATACTTGGGTGATCATTCCATTCTTGATGTTCAAGTTTAGGGAAAAGCTAAATTTCTAAATGGTTTTATTAACAATGTGTTGTTAGTACCTAAACTTCAAATGAATTTTCTTTTTTTTCTTGGTTAACTCAAAATAACTATAGTGTAATTATTAGAGATTAAATGTGAACATGTCCCCGAATCATAGATAACTCAAGATTTGAGACAACATGGGACTGTCTCTAAGCTGTGGGACTTAAACCAAGACATACCTCTAGAGAAGGCCATCTTCCTCTACATATTCCTAGCACTAAACTACTCCTAGGAAGTGAAATGCAACTAACTACCAATGCCAAGGGACTAGGGAGAAAGAGAGAATGCATGAAATGAAATCCTAAACTATAGAGGTGATAGCACCAGAAATAGGGTTGAAGAAATTCCAAGAGAGTGAAAATAGGAAGAAAACAAAGTAGGAGAGGGCAGACAGAAGAGCCATAGTCTAAAACAATATTCAAATCCCTATTTTTGTGGAGCACAACAGATCTGAATCCTATTAGAAGAGTAAAGTATGCAAAATATACCTGCAAATCAATGGAAGGAAAGAAATGCAATATCATAAAAGCTAGGGTGGAAAAATCCACAAAACAAATATTTAATTTCTCAAAGAGATGTACAATCCATTACAAAGTAGAAACAAGGAAAGAATCCTTTATAGAATGTCTAGATCTAAGGCCTACAACTCATGAAATCTCTGGAACAAATTTGATAGAATTCCTTTGTATTTCCCAGAAAATCCCCCATTTAAATGAGGAGTTCAACTACATTATATAGGAAATTTGTCTCACATACCCTACATTAAATTCCTAACAGGTAGTTTAACTACCTCAACTATCACCATTAAACCGGTGGTTGAGTTTTCTTTTAACATCTACCCTCATGTGATCAATGACGCATCCAACCCATGATCCACACAATTTAGACCATGAGCTGCTCATTTATGTGAACCTTGAGTTGTCCAACCATTTTTGGATTGGATGGCCATCTAAATACATTGGCTCATACAACGTTCTCTGAGAAAACAACCGACTGACCCATGAGCCATCTGAATTACAACCCTTCAAACCATGTTGGATTGGACGGTTGGCTAACCTTCGTATAACACTATGCCAGGATTATAGCCATCCAACCTTGGAGCGTACATCTTTGAAGCAACCTTTCAACTTGATGACCATTGACCTTACAATATGGTTCATCCAACCTATTGGGTTGGACGGTCATATATCTTCCATTTGTATAACTATGCTAGTGAACGACCCTTCCAACCAAGTGAATTGTCTAACCGATCCACCGTCTATCATGACTTGCGAGTTGATATCGCCGGTGAGTTGCATTCCTTATACGACATATGTCATCCAACCATTTTTGGACATCCATCTATCCCTATCAATTGCACATCCAAGTGGTGGGTTGTCCATCCCTATTTCGTCTAACTTTGTGGGGTTGGATGATCATCGGCCTTGGTCATCCAACTAGTGGGGTTGGATGGTCATCCAACTAGATGGGGTTAGATGGCCGTTTGACCTTAGTTGTCCTACTAGTGGGGTTTGATGGTCATATAACTAGATTGGGTTAGATGGTCATCGACCTCCGTTCAACCCTCGCATCATCTTCACCCCAACTTGGCAAGCTAGGGGAGCTCTTTGAGATCTCCATTGAAATGACCTTTGATCAATTCTCCTGGATCCATGAGTAAACTTATTTGAGTAGCTTTCCTTCTATGAGACCTCTATAAATGAGTCGACACGCACTCCTCGAGTCAAATGTCTATCATTTTGTTGTCCAACCCCAAGCATTCTAACCTCCAGCTGTCCATTTGGACTCATCTACCCCTTCATTGACTTGGACACGCCATCATGAACTTATTTTCTCCCGAGATCAAATTTTTACGTCCATCGAATGTCATATGCTCATACTTCAAATTTTGGATACATTATTCAAATTTGTAAGGGTAAAAATTTGGGATAATAGTTTGGCAACCTCGAGGGACATCTTCCTGCTAGATGAAGAGACCATCTACCTCTAAGCATCAATTTGGCATGGAGTCCATATACAACATGAAGCTGATTACTCATTGAAAACTCTCCCCTAAATTTTTTGAAGTACTACATGGATTGGTACTGATCTGGAGCTGCCATAAAACCTTTCCTGAAATTAAAAAGTGTAAGAGAAATAAAGGAACAACTATATACAAACATGAAAAGATCATACATATCCCAAATGGAACATGTAGAGTGTGCACTAGCACTTATCTAAAAGTAGACCTAAACTACCAACAAAATAATGTGTTCAAGCACTTGGAGGAATTGAAATCTAAACTATTATGTACAATGATGCAATAAATTATCTTAATGAGAATGCTTAAGATAAATCCCATTAACTGGGATTGGTAGTGCATAACCATCAAGATCAGTAAGCTCAAAATAATTTACTTCTTTACAAGTAGTAATGGTATATGGACCACTCCAAATTACATCAAACTTGGAGTGCCTTCCTGGTTTGGCCCTATCAACATCCCACTTCAAGACCAAATCACCAACCTTGAATCTCTAAAATCTGGCCTTTTTATCAAACCATTTCTTAGTGGATTCTTGATGCTTCTCTAATTTAATCATTGCAGAATTCCTTAGTTCTTCAAGCTCCACCAACTATGCAATTCTGATTTCTCTTTGATCTTCCCCTTCCAACTCCAATTGTTGGGCTAACTCAAGTGAAGGAAATTCCAATGAAAAAGGAAACATTTATTATTTTCCATAAACCATCTTGTATGGTGAAGTACTAATTTCCTTTTTCATGGTAATCCTATCAGCCCAAAGAGCATTCCTCACCTTTGTGTGCCATTTCCTTTGATTGACATCCATTTTCCTTTTCATAATCCTAATCAAGTTCTTATTAGTAGATTCCACCAAACCATTACCTTGAGGGTAATAATTGTAAGAAGTTTTAAAAGAACCCAAAGGTTAAGATCCCAATAAAAAAATTAGAACCTATAAAATCCTTTTCATTATCAGAAATTATGGTTTGTGGGACACCAAACCCTGTTATAATCCCCTCAAGGAAGTCTAGAATTCTTGATTTAGTTTCTTCCTTCAATGGTACAGCCTCATTCCACCTGGTAAAATAATTTGTAGTTGTTAGGACCCATTTTAAGCCACCACTTGACTAAGGATTGATCATGATAATAAAATCTAGGCCCCATTGAGAAAATGGATGATCTACTTCAATTGGATGTAATGGAAGAGATTCCAATATTTTATTTCTGGTGAATAAAGAATAATCCTTACATTTTGTGACCCACTTATGACAATTAGAAAATAATGTGGGCCATAAATAACCTGCATTTAGAATTTTCATTGGCATGGATTTGGCTGAAAAATGACCACTGGATAATCCACCATGAAATTATGTCAACACTTTTTCTGCTTGCTCTTCCCAATGCACTGAGCAAGATTCCATCAATATTTATTTTGAATAAAATACCATCCACAAAAACATAGGGAATGGACTACAACCTTAAATGTCTCCTTTTTGTTTTTCTCAAACCAAGAGGGTATGCACCTGTAGATAAAAAAATGTGATCATATCACTCATCCAACTATGACCATTGGCTACATGTTCTTCATTCGATGAATTTTAACATCATGCGAAGGTTGGTTATTCATGAAGGAGGTCTCTTTATCACCTTGAGCATCTAAAGAAAGTTTCTCACATAATCCTCTCCCTCTCACCAGTTTTGTGGTTTTCATTTTCACATCATATTCCATTATATTTTTCACCCATCCGGCTCAATTATAATTAATATATGCCCCCATAATGAAATCTCTCACACTAGAATGTGCGACCAAAACCTTGATGTGATTAGAGGACAACATGATCTTGAATTTCTTTAGATCTCTCATGATGGAAAACATTTGGTTTTCAATATGATTATACTTTAATTCATACTCCTTCAATATTTGACTAAAGAAATCCATTGGCTATTCCATTCCTTCATCATTTTTTGTGTCAAAACAATAGTTATACTAGCGTCAGCTCCGTATTCATACAAAATAAAATCCTTACCATAGTTAGGATTAACAAGTGTAGGAGCCTACGCAATTTTCTACTTGATTTTCTCAAAAATGCCTTTCCTTCCACTGTCCATTTTAAAGCTGCTTATTTCTTTAGCATTGAGTTGATGGGATTGATAAGTCCTACAAAATTATGAATAAATATCCTAACAAAGTTAATCTTTCCCAAAAACGATCGAAATATTTTTTTTATGAATAGGAGAGAGAGAGAGAGAGAGAGAGAGAGAGGATGGCTGAATATTTTTATGGATTAATAACAATGCCATATTTTGAAATAATTTTCACCAAAAATCTTACCCCTAGAGACATAAAAATTACATTATTTTGTATTTAGAGACACCCCAAATTCTCTACATCTCTCAAATACCTTCTCCAAATGGTTGATGTGATCCTTTATTTTCTTTGAGAAAATGGTGATATCATCCAAGTAAACAAGGATGAACTCATTAATGTAACCTTTGAAAGTAATATCCATTTCTCTCTGAAATGTGGCACCTGCATTTGACAAGCCAAAGGGCATCTTTTGATAGGCATATGTACCCCATTTTTTTGTAAATGTAGTTTTAAATTGATCTTCTTCCCTAACCTTGATTTGATTGAAACCTGAATATCCATCCAACATGGAAAACCTTTCTTCCCCTACAATAGTTTATAAAATATTCTCCATAGAAGGTAAAGGGTAGTGGTCTTTTAGGGAAGCTTTATTTAAATCATGGAAATCAACACAATCTGATTTCCCCATTCTTTTTTCTGACTGGGACCAAATTGGCCACCCAAGTAGAGTATTTGATTGGAAAGATTATTTTGGCCTCAACAAGTTTACAAAAATCCTTCCTTATGAGGGGCTCTATTTTAGGGTTCATTGACCTCTAATTTTTCCTTACTAACTTGACATTAGGATCAAGATCTATATAATGTTGCACAATATTTGGATTAAATTCCTTCATATCTTCATAATCCCAAGAAAATACATCACTAAGAATTTTACACAAGGAAACAAAATCTTGCTTCTCATTTTCATCACATACCTTCCTAACAAAAGATATTTTCCTTGTGCAATGGTGACTAGTTGAAAGTCTTCTTACTTCATTGTCATGTTATTTTCATCCCCTTTGACTTCATCATTCATTACAAATATCTTCTTTAAGGTGACCAATCCCTTTGTAAATTTATTCGATTTCAACTAAATAATATGGTCACCGTAAATGCTCTCCAAATCGGATTGCATATTTCAAGAAAAATCAGCCTCATTTTAGATAAACCGAAAAAACATTCATCACTATCAAAAACCTACTAGAGGATTTCATTTTCCGGAATGGATGGCCTTACCACCATCTTAATGTGTTGTACATTTCCTTTAATCAAATCCTTAGCGGGTGAAAATTATGATCAAGGGATTCCATATGATCTCGCCTCTTTGTTCATTTTTTCTAGGAACCACCTACAAATTAAGAGCATTGAAGTTCTCCAACGGGTCCAAAACTTTATGCTTATAATCTTTCAAGAGATTATTATTTGTGGTATATATCCCTTTCACCTGATGAATTTCCAATTCTGTGTCTCCAAAAATATGGGAAAAGAAAAAAATTCTCATCCCTAGGAGAAACAATGAAAACACCTACCCCAACTCCATTCCTACTTCTAGAACCATCAAAAACATTTTCCATAATCCTGAAGTATCTCATTCTCTTTGTTTAAGCATGTTGGGTAGTACAAATTCCTCTTCAAGAACACAGTAAGTACCTAGACCAGTTTCATAGGCTTTAAGTTCTTCAGCATAGGGATCAAATTTATTATCTCTTTCAGCCCATTCATCTAGTAATAGGTTTGGCATGGAAAGAGGAGTAAGATGTTCTTCTGAAACTAAATCTTGTTCCCAATTTTAGTATATTAGACAGTTTTCTTGGATAGGGGTGGGGTAATATGACTCAATATGATAATAAAATATAGGCTTAGCTTGTATAGTAAATCTGGTACCATACCTAGTTCTCAAAAGCATGTGAGTCCAATCTGAAGACAAATAACCACCCACTTTGGCAATAAAATCCCTTGACAAACAAATGGAAAAAATTGGAGGAAATTCAATGACCGATATATCATGAGTTATGGTTAGTCTTGGGAATGTATGAAGAGTTACTTTCAAATCTTTTACAACTCCCGGGATGTTAACTACTTGAGCCATCAAGCTACAAGAAACTTTTAACAACAATGATGTACTCTAGACCTAAAATATCAACAATTTTCTTTGGCATAACCGAGGTACTAGTACCTAAATCTATCATGCAATTATGAACTAAGTTCTTACCCATAATTAATGACATATAAAATGGTGGGGTCTTGATAAATTTACTTACTTGCTCCTCCTTTGAATGGAAAATATTAATGTGACAAAGAGCACCTTTTGAATTCTTTGGATCAACATTGGGAAGTTGTTTGAGATCTTCACATAAGAGGTCTCTTTATGATGGGATAGCCAAAGTATCCCACATTGTTACATTGACATTCATCCTCTTCATCTTCTCCACAATGTTGAAGGGGAGGCCCATATATTTCTGTAATTGTGGAAGAGGATTATATTTTCTTTGTTGTTGCGATATTGGAAAGTATTTTTGGTTGGGGAGAAAATTCCTTGCTAGGAGCTTTAGGTGATTTTCTTTTCTCCCATCAACCTCCTTTTACTTGTTAACAACATTTCCCTGATTAGAAGAGGATGCATGTTGTGATTCCAAAATTCTTTTCTTAGACCTAGTATTATCAAAGAATTACCTAATTTAAGGCACATAAATCTTTAGCTCCAAAGAACATAAGATTTGCATCCTTATTGACCTCTTGAGCTCCTTCCACATTAGGATTGGGTGCTTCCACCAATGAATCTTATTTATTAGAAGAATTTTGAATCATGAAAGCTTGGAAATGCAATTCCCTCTCAAAAATAAGTTGATTGTGTGGCTGGTTGCAAGGAAAACACCACTTTATTTCTGAATCACATTATTTTGTATAGGAACCAACACTTGACTAGAGCTAACAACTAGGAGATGGCTAAGAAGGGGAAAATGGTACAAGTGGAAGAGAGGCATTTTGGGCCTACCACCTATTATTTTGTTGATTTTTTTGTACATTTGATTTTGTTGATTTTTATAAGGTTGATAACCCTAGTTGAGGCCTTAGTTTGAAGACTTGTCCTAATTTGGATAATTTTTATATGACTCGATCCTACCGCTTCTCCAAAGATATAAATTTATTGGAAAAATTCCTTATCAAGGCTTTCCTATTTTCATCCTCCTTTTGTTGTGTATAAGAGTAATATGTAAATGCAGAGGTTGGGAATTTTTCTCATGAATAGGAGCAATGGAAGGCTAAGTTATTTGGGGTAACTCAGGATATAAGGGCATATGTGGCATAGGATCTAATTTTCTAGCTTGAATTAGACAATTTTTCAGCCCTAATGGTTATTGCATAAGCATCAGGAAATGTTGCACCACCCATAGATTGGATCATGACAAAGCAATATCGAATTTGATTCTTTAAAAAATAAAGAAATGCACCTTCAACAGTTGGTCTTACTAGGACTAAAACTTTATCCTAGGTATTTTGAAATTTGAAATTGAAGTTTGTCATGAGCTCATTGGGAGCCCTCTTTATAGTTTTTAGTTATTCTAGAAAAGAGATATTATCTACCTTCTCTCTAAATTGATTACAGAGGGTTGTGCATAGTGCATTCCAATAAGAAATTAGTCCTATCCTCATAATCCTAAACCATTAAAAATCACTTCCTTTAATTGAAGAAGCTAACAACCTAATAGCCACGTCTTGTTCAACAATTTGATAAATAGTGAAAACATTGGCAATATCCTGAATGTGGTCAGCTGGAGTAGTCGATTCTCCCTAGTGAAGAAAGGGATGATCTTGAGAGCTAGATGCTAGAATGAGATTGTTGGCATTAAGAGAAAGAGGATTGTTGCCAGTAAAATTGAAAAATCCCAAATTATGTTGTGTTGTCATTATAATAGGTATGAGAACTCTAGTAGACTATAAGAAAGGCCTACCAGGAGGTGGAGTGGAAAGAGTCTTGTTTGGTGGTGAAGGTGACCTTTGAATTGATCTTCCTCTTCTTCCCCTTCTAGGTGATAACTGTAAGTACTCAAAATCTCCCTCCTCTGTTGTTTTGGACCTTGTCTAAATTCTTCTCATGAACTTGAGCACTTGCATTGTTGAAACAAGTTGATTTGAATGACAGAGTCACCAAATGTGTAGAACAAGCCTCTAAAGGCTAGAAATTACTAAGCCACACACAAAGACTTAGCAAAAATGAAGCTATAAATAATACAAAATATGACTTCAATTGATCCCACAAGGCATGCCAAAAATGTTGGAGATTCAATGTGCACCCATCCCCGAATCATAGATAACTCAAGATTTGAGACAATATGGGACTGTTTCTAAGTTGTGAAACTTGAACCAAGACAGACCTCTAGAGAAGGTTAGCTTCCTCTACCAATTCCTAGCACTAAAATACTCCTAGGAAGCGAAATACAACTAACTACCAATGCGAAGGGACCAGGAAAATGAGATAATGCATTAAATGAAATCCTAAAATAGGGATGTGATAACACCGAAAGAAGGTTAGAGAAATTCTAAGATAGTGAAAATAGGAAGAAAATGAAGTATGAGAGGGCAGATCAAGTGCCCCCCAAAACAATAGTCAAATCCCCATTTTCATGGAGCACAATAGATATGAGTCCTGTAAGAAGAGTAAAGTATGCACAATATACCTGCAAAGAAATGGAAGGAAAGAAATGCAATATCATACAAGCTAGGGTGGAAAAAGCCACAAAACATGAATTTTATTACTCAAAAAGATGCACAATCCATTACAAAGTAGAAACAAGGAAAGAATCCTTTGTAGAATTCCCATATCGAAGGCGTGTAATTCAAGTAAATCTCTAGAACAAATTTGATAGAGTTCCTTTACATTTCCCAAAAATCCCCCATTCAAATGAGGGGGTCGACTACATTATATAGGAAATTTGTGTCACTTACCTAGCATTAAATTCCTAACATGTAGTTGAACTATCTCAACTACTATCCTTAAACTAGTGGTTGATCCATATTTTCACGTCTTCCCTTACCTAATAACCATCCAACCCGCATGAGCCATAAAATTTAGATAATGATATGATTTATTCTCGCAAACCTTGAGCCCTCTAACCAGTGTTGGATTAGAAGGCCATATAATGGCATTGGGACGTATAGCCTTCATCAAGAAAATAACTGACCGGCATATGATTTTTCTAACTTATAACCCATACAACCATGTTGGGTTGGATGGGCGACTAACCTTTGTTCAACACCACATCGGTCTTGTAACCGTCCAACCTTAGAGCCATACATATTTGAAGTAGCCTCCTAACACGATGGCCATTGACCTTACACCTTGGGTCATCTAACCTATTGGGTTGGATGGTCATCTATCTTCCATCTATATAACTATTCTAGTGAACAACTTGTCTAACCAAGTGACGCCCAACCGAGCCACCTTCCACTACGACTTGCAAGTTGTCATCCAACCAATGTTGGATTGACATCTATCCTTGTCAACCATACATCTAGGCAGGGGTCATCCATCCATGTGTCATCCAACCTATGGGGTTAGATGGCCATCCGACCTTAGACATCCAATCATTGAGGTTAGATGGAATTCCAACTAGATGAGGTTGGATGGACATCTAGTTAGATGGGGTTGGATGGTTTTTTGACCTCCATCCAAACTTACGTCATCTTCGCCCAGACTTAGTGAGATAGGGGATTTCACCAAGTTCTCCACTGATGCAACCTTTGATTAATTCTTTGGGCTCATGAGTGAACTTTTTATCCAATTTTTCCCCTTGGAGCACAATTGGACAACTAGGTCCTTTTGGATCTTTGGACCATAAATAGTTATCCATGATCATTCCAAGTCATTTCAAGTAAATTTTGCATCTAAGGAGCAATATGGTATTCGGGAGGTTGCGGGATCATCTTGTTTTATTTTCCCTTTTCCAAGTCTTGGAGCTTGGAGATTTGCTTAGGGTGAGAGATTTCCCCGTGGGTTTGTATTCATCCAAACAAGCAAAAAAATGTCAAAATTGATAAATAATGTCCAAAAGCTCCTATTATGCTCCCATTACCTCATTTATGTCAATAAAGGGTTATGAAGTTTACAAATTAGGGAACGGTCATTTTAAGGGACTAAGATGGATCTAAGTGGGACTTAGCTCACCGAGAGTTGCTCGGTGAGCAGCTCGCAAGCCAATTTGGTGAAGCGCAGTCACGGTGTAAAGTAAGAGTGAGTCAATGGGGGGCCTTATTATGGATTTTTTTATTGTAATCATGTGAACACGGGAAAACATTTCAATATAATTCAATTATTGTGCAAGGAGAGATTAGATATGGATCGTTAACGCATAACTCAATGGGTGTATGTAGGTAAGTGACTCGGGTCGTCGAGTCATGAGAAAGCTATAAGATGATGTAGATTTAGGTGCATGGCTCGATAAGGCAACATGTAATGGAGGTGTCTTAGCACGAAGACAAGGTTTAAATGCCAATGTGATTGGCTGATTTATCTTGATAGCTTGACATGAGCTTATTTTAGGTGGAGACTAAGTTGGAAAAGAATGAGAATCAAGTTCCATTCAGAGCTTGGCTTGGGATAATCAATGGTCATGTTGATCAAGGCATTCATTAAAATATAGGAAGCTTGAGTTGAGGTGAGCTAATTCTTAGTAGTGGCAAAAGCTGAAAATCAACTCATGAAGAGCTCTTTATGGGTATACGTGGTTATGGAGGGTTCGAGTTTGGAGATCAACAATTCAAAGTGTTGGCAGGCATGTCATTAAAGAAGTTAGGGAGACAAAGGGCGTAGACATCATTGAAAGGCCGAGCTAGTCAATTAGGTAGTTGAGCTAAGAAAAACAAACCAAACATTAGTGGAAAATAGCACGGCGTGCAAGATTGGCTCGGATATGACAACGGAAGTGAGTAAGTGGATATCATATGCACAAGAGTGATTGCAAGAAAGGCACGATTTGGTGTCCTAATGGGTTAGCATTAGAGCTTGGTCAGCCAACTCGGCAAGGCCTAGACAAGCAAATCGAGAATGAAATTAAATAAGGTCATGTTGATAGTGCAAGCTCAACTGAATGGAGACTAGCTCGATGACATGAAAGAAAGAAACTCAGTGGCTTGAATGCTCGAGCTAGGAAATCGAGTCTTCAAGGAAAGTATAAGCTCACGAGCTTGGTGGTGAAATCATTTTGGGCTCGTAGAGCTGCGTTGTGAGTCACCATTCAAGATGAAGATGAGCTCGGGGAGATCTCGAGAGTGAGCTCACATGGATTTTGGCCCGACTTCATGTATGAGTCACTCAAGGTGAAATGATTTGATCAAAGTTAACCTTGACATGGTGAAGAATAATTGGTATGCAACCCGGCTCGATGGGATAAATCATTAAGAAGTAGCTTGCTCAACCGAGCCGAGCCAAGGAATAGTGAATAGAGTTTTCATGACGCATGGTGATCGACGATAGCATGTAGATTCATGATCTCGACACCAAGAATAATGTTGAAGAAATAAATGTGGGTAGAGAAATGTTTTGGATATCAAATAGGGAAATTTTATAGCTCGGGACTAAACTCAGAAAGCCAAGGAAATAGAGTAACTCATGTATGAGGAGTTTCTTGCCAAGGTCGAGGAAGACAATCTGCTTACACCAAGAAAAAGACAAGAAATTGAACTTGGCATAAAGGTCAGTCGTGTGAACACTTTAGGTTGAGCTATTGAAGAAGTTATAATTTCATGGAGAGCAATGGAGTAGAACACCTCGAGCTATGGGAAAAACATGGCTAGATGGAACATATTTTATATGATCTTAGCATGCGAATGAAAATCAAAATGATCAAACATAAAATCGATTCATAGGGGATTCGTTGAGGTGAAAGTTTTGATAGGTCTCAAATCGAGCTATATGAATACTTCAAATAGCGGGGTCACAGGTGATCAACTCGTCAGGATGGAGAAGCTCAGCCATTGCGAGATAAATGCATGGCATGACTCGAAAGAGATCTCAAATAAATAGGATCAAACATATAGCTCTAAAATATCTCAAGCATTTATAATGGCTCTAGATCGAGTGTAGAAAGACTAAGCTACACATAACTCATTAGAGGAGTTGAGTTCTGTGTAAAACCAAATGTAGAGAAAGGTAATAGGAATTTTGGGAAAGCTGAGCCATGACAAGTGGGAAAAATCACATCTAGATCCAAAGGCACTGAGATCTCAACATGGGGAGTTTGAGCCATCATGGGAGTTACAAAGATTTAAGACCCACTCATCAAGATGATACATGGGAAAAATGACCTCGGATACCCAAATTCCTCATTTTGGACTTACATGGTGTGAAATCCATGTTGTGCATGGAAAAATAGCGGTCAGGATCTAAAATAGGAAAATCCAACTCTTAAAGGTCATTGGTTCAAAGATCCGGATCAAATGATGAGCTGGCAAGGAATTCACCGAGTTATCTATCGAATTGGTGCTACGTGTCCGAAATTGAAGCCAAGAACTTGGTAGTTATTAAGTTGAAGGTGTTCCTCCTATGGGCAAGGCACTGCGGACGTTTCTACGACTATGTTAAATTTGACGGTTTGACGACCGTCTTGACGTTTGTGTTTTTCTCTCTATTTTAACTTTTCTCTATTATTTTTAATAATTTTGTTTCTAATAATTAACAATTTTAGCTTTTATTTTTAATTAACAATTTTAGCTTTTGTTTTTAATTAGGCTGAGCTGAAAATAGAAATCTCTACTATTTTTAATAATTTTGTTTCTAATAATTAACAATTTTAGCTTTTGTTTTTAATTAGGTTGAGCTGAAAATAGAAATCTCTACTATTTTTAATAATTTTGTTTCTAATAATTAACAATTTTAGCTTTTGTTTTTAATTAACAACAATTTTAACTTTTATTTTTAATAATTTTGTTTCTAATAATTAACAATTTTAGCTTTTGTTTTTAATTAACAATTTTAGCTTTTGTTTTTAATTAGGTTGAGCTGAAAATAGAAAAAGGGAGATCAATAATAGATTGCAAACGCTAGAAAAGAAAGTATACGCACACAGAAAAAGGGAGATCAAAAGGAGATTCAGGAATTTAGAGTGACACAGAGAATATACAGACACGAGAAATAAAAGAAAACAACAAAGTGGAAGCACGAGAAGTCAGATTGATGTTTCAGACACTTCTTCTGGATTGGTAAGTTATGCTCCAGATGCCTTTACACAGTTCCTTTAAGAATTTGTGGATGATACTGTTAGGGTTTAATCTTTGTTGTTTAAAATAATTTGTTTTTTTGTAGCATATTCATTTAATTGACAGACATGAATCTGAGCTGTATTATCAACATTGCGAGATCATGTAATTGACAGACATGAATCTGAGTTGTATTATCAACATTGCGAGAGCATGTTTCGCCAAGCACTGGTTGGCAACTTGGTGTTTCATATGTAAAGCTGCTTTTGAATTTTGCATGAGATAGTCAGCCACATATCTGATCAACGATACTCTCTCTTGTGATCTGAATGATTTCCTATAAGCAAAGTTGTGTTTCTATCCCAAATATCCCTGGTTTAAAATTAAATAAGTAAATGAAAATTATGATAATCAACTCATAAACAAACAAATGGTTGATTTGCGGGCCTGATACAGTTGATGAAATTGGTTATACAACAAATATGGACGTGAATTAGTTTATCTCAATTATTTCTATTTTATAGGGAATAATTAGCTTATCTTATTATTTCTATTTACTAGGTGCTCTCAGGCATTTAATAGTGCTCAATCTAAAAAATAACTTGCTTTCTGGACAAATTCCCAATTCTCTGAATAACTGCACAAAATTGCATCACTTATCGTTGTCTAATAATACGCTTGAGGGACCAATTCCATCTGAGATATTAACAACATTGACCAGATTAGAACATCTGCTTCTAAATTCCAACAAACTCAATGGTAGTATCCCGGAAGAGATTGGTCAATTATGGAAACTGAGAGAGCTCAAGTTGAAGAACAATATCCTTACAGGTGCCATTCCCAAGGTGCTAGGAAACTATTCTTTCATGGAGGAGTTAAATATATCTTCTAATTCCTTGTATGGCTATATTCCACAAGAATTGGGTTCACTTTCCCAACTACGAGAATTGTTGTTGGATAACTGCACAAAATTGCATCACTTGTCATTGTCTAATAATACGCTTGAGGGACCAATTCCATCTGAGATATTAAAAACATTGACCAGATTAGAACATCTGCTTCTAAATTCCAGCAAACTCAATGGTAGTATTAGGAAGATATTGGTCAATTTTAGAAATTGAGAGAGCTCAAGTTGAAGAAAAATATCCTTACAGTGCCATTCCCAAGGTGTTAGGAAACCTGTTCTTTCATGGAGGAGTTAAATATATCTTCTAATTTCTTGATGTCTTTGCCTCTACCTTTTAGTTTCTTTATAGCCACATCTTTATCTTTCAAATTACCCTGATACACTCTTCCAAAGCTTCCTTGCCCAATTTCGTAACACTGGTTGCAAATCTATGGGTTGACGCAGGCCTCATGAATGGTGCCACAGGAACAATCACCGACATTGTCTACGACGCATCAATGCAACCACCAACATTACCTTTATTTGTTGTTGTCAAATTTGATAGATACAACGACCCATGTTGGGATCCCTCCAACCCGTTACATATTCCCATACCCCTATTTCAAGAGGGAATCGAAGACAATTGCCGATTAAAATGGCTTGGGATTAACTATCCACAAGTGGAAGGGACTTACTTTGCATAGAGCAACCATCAACATTGGAACCACTGAAAGGCAGGGTCTGACATTCACACTTTCTCTAGAGTTCCCTCGCTTGCAAATCTGTGTATTTCACCTACTTTTTCATTCGAGAGATACTCAAAAATGGTGTACGTAACAACACTTGGAGCAAGAAGAAAGGAGGAGTCAAGACTACTATCACTCAGCCTGTCGTAAAAGCTACCCTCTGCTTTGATAGCACCTCCACCACTACTATACTCAACACTTCTTCTATCCAAAGTGACACTGTTGTTCAAGGGGTATCAAATGTAATCATGTTTATTGAAACTAAAATTTCCCACTAAAGGCTACCATTCATGATATAAATACTGCAAATGTATACATGTCTCATTATGTGCATGCAAATCTACATTTATTTGATGTTTTGAAATATGATATGCAACTTTAATTATACGAATCTGTAACAAAATTAAATGTACACATACAACATTTCAATGTAATGTTTCAACTAAATTCCTACACTACAACTATCAATCACACACATTATCAATTGTACAATAAATGTTTTTCCAACAAAACACCAACCGAACAACCGATGCACAACTAATAAACACGAATTAAATACATACAACATCAACTATAAAATAAATTAACTATCGAAAATGGTATCAAATGTATTCATGTATAAATTTTTAACAAGTTTGAAATGTAGAAACAACCTTCAAATTAAGTGGCCCATCTATATTTCTACACTTACAAAATCAATCACACCCCTAATCAACATCAACTACAAAAGTAATAATTATACCTCTAAAACAAATAACATATACCGTTCGGTGTTCACATCTCATGAAACACATGCGATTGCTAGTTTTTAAGTGGATTTCAGAAGACCGATTCACCGAGGTAGGAGGTGATGTGTGAAACAAGGAGCTTTCCAAATCATTTGGCATTTGGGTTAGTTAAAAGTTTAAGGGACTCACCAAACACCATAACATCGGGTGATGCAAACAAGGCTGGGCAGTTTCAAGGATATCCACTGAGTTAATAAAGGAGCTAATAATTCCTACGTGGAGCTCACAAAATTGAGCTATTAAGTTTCCAAGAACTCAATGTTTTCAGAGTTTTCAGGATTTTTTTGGGCACATAGGACGTTGGATTAATGTAGAGCTCAACAAGCCAATAAGTGAGGAAGACATGCCAAGTTAAATTCGGTGGAATTTTTGAAGGGTTAGTTGAGTCATTTTTATGTGGAGTATCGATTCGTTACCATATAAAACAGAGAATTTAATGTGAATATCTAGTAGGGGAAGTTAATGTGGAAAAAAGAAATGTGAAAATATCACTATGAATATGATACAACATAACACACAGCTCACCTAAGCATCGTAATGGCTCGCCATCTAGCTCGGTGAACCGGCATTTGGAAAGTCATTTTCTAAACTACATATGCAAACAACCTCTCACATGCAATTTTCAATACATGGGTCCCACCAATGGACCAAGAGAAAACTCCAAAAGGCTGAGATGCCTTAAAAATATATTTTTATTAAAGTATTTCATTTAAAATATTATTTTAATTAAAATATTTTATGAAAAATATTATTTTTATTAAAATGGTGGATGAATTCAAATAGTTAGATTTATGGGGCATGATGGGAGAATGTAGTTAATGATGTAACTAAAAATGAAGGCCATAATGTGCTATTATTGGGACTAGAATTTAGGTCTTCTTCCTCATTTCTCTCCGTGTTGATTTTCTATAAATGTAAATGAGAAATCCATTTCAAGGGGTTAGACATTTTCCAATTCCTCTCTCTTTTCACAAGCTTAGTTGTGGATTGTGGGGACTTTCAAACCTCTTTTCCAACATTGTAATGATAAAATTTTCCTCTTCCTCATGTAATGATGCATTGTGCATGTGAATGAAGTAATAAAGTTGTGTTCTATTACTAATTATTGGTTCTTTCATCATTCTAGCTACTTCTTTGTGCCTTTCTCATGTATGCAGGTATATTGTGTAACTTCAAGTTTCTATTGCGGGTTTTGGGAGTTTTGTGCTTATCTGAGAGTGAATATTTGTATGTGGTTGAGTTTTGGTACTTTTTTATCATTCTCATTTTCATCTTCCTTAACTGGAAAACTGAAAACTTGTCTAGCAACAACCCTTTCTTGGTTCATCACCACTTCTAGTATATGTTTACTTATTGCAAATCTCTCTCCCTAAATCCCATGAAAATATTAGTATAGGTCTAGTTAGCTATTTTATTGCATTAGAAGTAGTGATTTGTTTATTTTAGGAAGAGGAATTCAGCCTTCTCCGGAGGTTCACCTCAAGCCCAAGTCCCACAGCTTGAGAGGTGATCCCATGTTACCCAATCACACCAAATGAACTATCCATCACTTGGCCATTTAGAGGGTGCAGTGATTTGGTGATAATAGTTTTTCACATTTCTAGTGGGACCAGAGTTGGTACTTCTCTTCATAATGGCATGAATCAAATTACCTTGCAAATCCATATCTTTGGATTTCATATCTCGGTGTGTTAACATATATGAAAAATTTAGAAAAGAGCTTCTACGAGACGAGAAGGAAATTATCAACATATCGAGTTATCCTTGTCTCCTCATAGGGGTCATTCAACATCACCATTTGCTGACATCACTTCATAGGGATCATTCAACTCCTCCTTACGAAAGGTTCCTTAACCCAGAACAATCAACTTCTCATTGGTATGGAAGTCCCCGAAAGGAACCAAGTTTTTCCTCTTTTCAATGCAATCGGCCTTCTTCAGTTGGCTCAATGTGATCTTATACCTGGTGTGGAACTCAAAAATTTTCCCTTCTACATAGGGGAAACTCATATTACTCTGATGGAACATATTCTTGATGTAGCCAACATTTGCATAGTACATAATATTACAGAAGACAATGTTGCGGTCGAATCCTTACCACTTCCTTCAAGGGAAAATCACTTCAGTGGTTTCATGGGTTAGAAGTTGGTACTATAACCACTTAGGACATGTTAGGAGAGAAGCTATGCAAATAGTTTGAAGACAAGAGTGACCACCTGTCACTCATGGAACAACTCACTACCATAAAGAGATCTCCTCAGGAATACATGAGTGATTTCAACTTCGATTCCACAAAACTTGGAATAGAATTCTAGCACTCATAAAACCTTCTCCCAATAATGCATTCTTGTATTATTTACGAGCCTTAAATAGTGATGTAGTAGTTATGATTTAGTCCATGGGAGGGACTACATTTGCCTGATGCCTACGAAATTGCAATAAGAGTCGAGAATTCTTTGTTCTAAGTAGGGAAGATTGCACCTAGACCTCCCATGCCTTTGTTTGTTGAACTTTCAAGTAATTAGCCAACCATTTCCCATGTTCCATCAACTTCTAGCCAAAATTTATAGTTGTACCAGTTGTGGCTTCACCCTCCCCTTTAAACGATCTAGTTGAGGTCAAGTCATTACTGCAAACTTTTGGGAATGAAATCATAGCACTCAAGAGGCAACAGTCTCAATATGCTTGTCCTTACCAATCCCATAATCAATAGTACCAGCTAACCACCCACCCTTTCAAGGAAATAATCAATCACAAAATCAAGCTACAAATCAAGTTGTGAACATCAAGCCTCTAAAATTTAGGAATCCCCTTGTTTCTAGCTCTTCTAGAGCCATTGTACCTATCCAAAATAATCTAGTTCAAGAATACGAATGGTGTTATCCTTGTTCTCAACCCCACAATAAAAATATTTTCCCCAATGGATTTCTTAGCCAAGCCCTTATGGTTCAAAGCATATCTACTTCACCAGAGTCAACATAAAGTTCATCTACATAGGAAATAGTAGATCAACATAGGCCCTTGAAGAAACCACTTTGCTAAATTAGAAAGTAGAAGATTTTTGCGGGTTGAATACAAATTCTTCAAATAGTTTGGAAAACACTCATTCCAAAAAAAGATCAATGGAATCTCAACCTTCCAAAGTTGATCAAGCATCCACATTAAAACCTTGGCCACAAGTTACGTTTGATAAAGATGCAAGAAAAAAACCGCTAGAGACGCAGATTAGTGAGGCCACAAGAAAAGAATGTTCTCCGTGCATCATAATACCCAACAAGAAATTTCCAAAAGAATATTCTAATTCCCAAAGAAAGGTCAAAAAGTAGGAGTAATCCCTTTCATTATTATATAACAGATGAAGAAGACCAACTTGAATGTTACCATGTGGGACACACTCTTAATTCCTTCTCAAAGAAACCTGTTGCAAGAGGCTCTGAAAATTTTTGGTACAACCGATGATCATCGGGTCATGAGGTAGAAACTACTACAAGTTTGTGTCAACCAAAAGGGAAAATTATTCCTTAGGATAACTAATGGCCACCATTCTATATTTCCCTAATCATTGGTGATCATTTGGTACACAATTGCATGATCAATTTTGGTCGGGGAAAATTTTAGTGGCGAATATTCGTTAATTCATGACTATTCCCTTTTTGAAATTTTGAATTGGTGAATTTTTAGTGTTGGTCCTAGGACCACTTTGTAAAACAATTCGGGGTATAAGTTAATTTTAGCATTGATTTCTCCATTCTGCGAAATAGAAATTCATAAAATTTCCCTGAATATAGTCAGTTGGTAGCATATTTTAATGCTACTAGATGACAACATATAGGTATGTTGTTGGTCGTTAGCATAAAAATTGCTACAGATGGTAGAATTTTTACACTACCGGTTGACAACATACTTATATGTTGTCATCTCGTAGCATAAAATATCATCTTGCCATGGCATATAAAAAGCTATTGTATCATAGCATTTAATAGTGATGTCTTGCTATTCACCATACTGTGTGAAAGAGAATTTTCACATATTTGCTAAATATTTTCTAAGGATTTTTTTAGAGGACCCTTCAATTTTTCCTTGATTCGGTGCCATCAACTCGGTCATGCTTGAGAAAATTACGGATGTGCTATGAATATAATATACACTAGTCTTCAAAGGAGTTGTTTAATTCGATGACACAACAGTTCAAACCGTTGGAGTTATCAAAGGAATTCAGCTTACTATCCATGCATGCCCTAGCTTTTCATTCACACAAGACATATTGGTCATCGATCTCCCTCCTCTCTTCGCCATTTTCCTATCATGATATTTCACTACCAAGATGGGTGGTTACCTGTCAGTTGATTGGTCGCATATGATCCTTAGGACTTGATACGAGAACTAAAGTGACTATAAGGGAGGAACCAATTTTTCATAATCATGTGGAGCCCTATACCGCTAGTCCTATAAATGGGAATTATACCATCCATGATCGAGAGGAAGAAGTTGTTGATCACGAACCAACCACTCTTGTGGAAGAATTCCCTAATACTGTGTTAGATGAGGTAAGTGTAGATCATCAGTATGATCCCTATGTTGAGGCATTAATAGAAGAATAATTTGGTTTGTTGTTTTTAGAAGAGACGAGGTTGGTTACGTATTGTATCCATAGAGATGTGTGATCATACCACAACTTGTTAAGACCCAAAACAACTCTGAAGGAATTTGGAAACTATTTTTTAATGGTTCAAGAAGTTAAAATGGGGCAGGTTTTGGTGTCGTATTAATTTCTTCATAAGGAGATAAGTACTTCTCATCTTTTTACTGCGTAATTTAATTGCACTAACATTGTTGAATATGAAGCTTTTTTTGCAAGGAGTTCAATTGGCTCAAAATAAGGGAATCAAAGCTTTAAATATTTTTAATGACATCAAATTAGTTATTCATCAAGTAAGAGCGTGTATTGCATCCAAAAATTATCTGTTAAGATCTTATAATAACCAAATTTGGGTTTTGATTAAAGATTTCGAAGCTTTTGGGATCCACGTGATTCCTAGAAATCAAAATAAAGATCATGATATGATTTATATGGTTGGCTCACAATACAATGTACCCATTGATATCAGGAAATAAGAGCAATAACCTGTTAAAATTATCATTCGACATACAGTTCCTGATAATGCAATTAATTGGAAAGTTTTCGATAGTGATAAACAAATCATTCTTTTCCTACAAGAAGAAGCATATTTCGCTACAAAGAATAAAGATAATTTGCAAGAATCATATGGTGATCAGATCATACAATTAAAAAGTAACAAGCTACCAAAAGGCTTAGTAAACCTTGAATCTATTTTTAATTTAGACAATCACGCTGTAAGACAGAGGATGATTTTGAAGAAGTTGAGGTAAAAATTAAAATTTTCTAAAGATTGGCAAAGTGTTTACCTTAGAAGATAAATATTCTTTCACAAACTTTTTAAAAATATAATGATGTTTTTGCATGGATTTATAAAGATCTGTGTGGCTTTGATCTAGGTCTAGCACAACATACCATCAAGCTAGATCCCAATACCAGGCCAGTCCATCAAAATCAAAGGCCAATTAATCCGAATATTGAGCCATTGATGAGAAAGGAGCTCACTAAACTCATCAAGTCATGCATCATTTTTATAATCAAAAATTCCTCTCGGTAGCAAACCTAGTTCCTGTGAGAAATAAGAATGGAGAGATTTGGTTATGTGTGGACTTCAGGATTTGAACCATGCTTCGTTAAAAGACCATTATCCTCTTCTGTCAATGGAGAAAATCCTTCAAACTATGGCAGGAGCTTAAAGGTTATCTTTTCTCGATGGATATTTGGGTTACAATCAAATTTTGGTCAAATAATATGATCAATTCAAAATGGATTTCACTACCAAGTGGGGCACATATGCCTACAACAAAATTTCATTCAGATTATCTAATGCTAGAGATAATTTTCAACAAGCTATGGACATGACATTTAAGGGATTGATCAATGACATCATTTTGGTGTATCTTGATGATATAACCGTGTACTCAAAACATGCAGAAGATCACATTACGCATCTAAGGAATATTTTCAAGCTACTGTAGGGAATTTGAGGTTTCACTCAATCCTAAGAAATGTATTTTTTCAATGCATGAGGGGAAGTGGCTAGGGCATATTGTTTCAATAGAAGTACTTTTAATTGATCCATCTAGGATTCATTCGATTATGTCCTTATCTCTCCCAAGTCATAAGAAGGGTCTTCATAGTTTTCAGGGAACTAAAAATTTCCTATGAAGATACATCCCCCATTTCTTGGCCTAAGATAAACCATTAATGGCCATGTTGAGGAAAAATATGCCATTCTTGTAAAACAGAGCTTCGAGGCCATCAAGATGGCCATGTATCAAGCACCGACACTGGTGAATCCATGGTTTGATAAGTATTTTATTCTTTATTCTTTTTCAAGTCAAGTGAGGATTTTAGGGTTCCTCACTCAGTAGAATGATGATATGATGGAACAACCAATTTCTTTCTTCAGCCAGTCCCTAAAAGACTATGAGCTCAAATATTCATTTGTTGAAAAGCAAGTTTTTCTACCATTCAAGCTTTGAAAAATTCAGGAACATGTTTTCCAACAACAAAATTCACTTAATGGTGTCTCATCTAGGTGTCAAGGAATTTTTTTCTAAACAAAGAGATGAATGAGAAGTGTATTGGGTGGATCACCAAGGTGATGGAGTATGACGTACACATCAAGGTTACTAAGCTGGTCAAAGGTAAAGGTTTGTGTCAACAACTTGCTACAAATTTGGAATCGAAAGGTGATGAAGACATGATACTTCTAAATAGCAATGAATTATATTATCAAGTTGACTAATTATCAAAGATGAAGGTCTTCCTTCTCTCAGAACATATCCCATTGACATGGATAGGACTCAAAGATGAACCTTTCACCTTCAGTCTATTCCTTATGTTCTAGTAGAGGATGTTCTCTTTCGAAGGGATTTGAATGGTGTTCTTCTTTGGTGCATAGGTCTAGAACAGTAAACAATATTTTGGAATAATTTCAAAATGGTTGATGGAACCGAGAATCTACTGTAGAAAACCTAGGTGTCTTTGACACATCACTCGGCTGAGTTGAGTGCTCACCCAAAGTACACAAAGGTACCAAGCCCCTGTTGTTGTCGAAATGAAGCACCCCTGGGACTCTACAACGGGATGGGTTGAAAGTCTCAGTGCGATTGCACAACATGGAGCTTTTCCCAAGTGTGGGACCTTGCGAAATCGGAAAAGCTCTCCGGATGAAGGCCGGCTCCTATTCCTCTGTTCAGATGCATGAATAAAACACAGAGGGTTTACCAAAAACCTAATCTAACTTGCCAAGGAGACAGGGTAGAGAATGCATAAAAAATAAAACCTAAACTACGGAGGTGATGCACCGAGGAATGAAGAACATATGTTTTGCCAATAAACACAAACCATAGAAATGCAATGCAATATCATGCACGGATAAACATATTCACAGTGAAAGATCAGGAGGATGCAAAATGAAACACATAGAGGGTTGAGAAACATCCACAGTCATGCATTTATTTTCTCCGAAGGTTTGATACAATACACTGCAAAAATGCCAATAGGCAAAGGTTGCATTACAGTTCCAAATGGGAGGTTTGAGCTCCACAACTCCACCTGCCAAAGAGAAGAAGGGAGGGGCCAAAACAAGAATGTCCAACACTTACAAAGAGCCTCTCTTTACCATTTATATGAGGAAAAATGAGGGAGAAGAGAATGATTTGAATTCTGCCCCCAACCACCTCCAAGACTGCACCTAACTCATCCCATAATGGCGGTAGGTGGGATCCTCAACAACTCAAAACATGGCGAACTGTATTTTTTCATTTTAAAGAACTTTTTCCCACCCAATTAAATATATCCAGTCGTAGTTGCAGTAGAGGACGCCGAGAGCTTTCCGAAAAGTCCAACCTTGTGTGAATCTGAGCTCCCTGTGAAAAGTTATGGCGATCTGAATATTTCCCGCATCGTGTCTATTTCGATCGGGTTCCAGTTTCTCCTTTGCATCTGCATCGGGTTTGGAGGATGCCTCGACATGTTTTCACCCCATGTTTCTCTGCCTCCGAAACCCGCTTTCCCTTGCGTCGGGTTTTCCAACCCTTGCGACATGTTCTTTCTTTGTCGGGTTCATCCGCCCCTCCGACATGCTTTTACGCCATGTTTCTCCACCTCCGAGACCCGATTCCTTTTACGTCGGGTTTTGGAGACCCGACGACACATTTTCTTTGTTGGCGGGTTTTGGAGACCCCCGACATGTTCCTTTGATGTCGGGTTTATCCACCCCTCCAACATGCTTTTGCGCCATGTTTCTCCACCTCCGAGACCCGATTTCCTTGATGTCGGGTTTTAGAGACCCCCCGACATGTTCCTTTGATGTCGGGTTTTAGAGACCCCCCGACATGTTCCTGCGCCACCGAAACCCGATTCCTTTTGCATCAGGTTTTGGAGACCCGACGACACATTTTCTTTGTTGGTGGGTTTTGGAGACCCGACGATACATTTTCTTTGTTGGCGGGTTTTAGAGACCCCCCGACATGTTCCTTCATGTTTTTCCACCATGTTTCTCCGCCTTGTAAACCCGATTCCCTTTGTGTATCTACATTTACCCGGGGGGTAAATATATACAACAATTTGGTGACTCACGGGGTTACCTGCCTGCTAGGTAGAAGATCAATGGCCTTTTAGTGATCCATTGGGCATGGAGTCATAAGCAATAACTGAAACCAACCTGACATCTGATCCCGAACCTGATACTGCAACTCCTTCTCCGAGAGCACGCTGAACTGTAGAAAACCAACCCAGGAGCAAAAACCTATGCCAGAGCACTTAGGGAAACTGAAACCTAACTACAACAAGACAATGTGCATACGCACTTAGAGGAATTGAAATCTAGGCTAATATTTACAAGGGTAAAACTTTTCTCTTTTAGTAGAAATGTTTAAGATAGATTCCATTGACCGGAATTGGAGTTCTTCTCCGTCCAATGTAGACAATTGGAAGGCATTTCTATTCTTACATTCTATGACCATGTGGGGCCACTCCAAATGGTATCAAACTTGGAATGCCTTCCCGGTTTTGCCCAATCTCGCATCCCATTTCAGAACTAGGTCCCCTTCCCGTAAGGTCCTTGCTCTTGCTTTCTTATCAAACCATCTTTTCACTAAGGCCTGATCTTTCTCAATTGTCTAAACTGCATGTTCTCTAATTTCTTCCAATTCCATCAATTCTACATACACGGACACCATTGGTTCAAACTCAGCCAACTCCAACCTGCTTCATGAACTCCAATGCAGTGGGCTTCTAATGATATAGGCACACGCCTCTTTTCCATAGACCAACTTGTAAGGGAATTTCTGTAGACCTCTTTGGTGTTATTCTCTGTCAGCCCATAATGCTGATTTTAGCTTAGTATGCCATGTTCTTTGATTTTCATCCAGAGTCCTTCTGATGATTCTTAGCAAATTTTTGTTCGTGGACTCTGCCTGTCCATTACCCTGCGGGTAATAATTGGAAGAGGTGCTCAAGTAGATTCCATTCTTGACAGCCCATTCTGTAATCCTGGAACCTATGAATGCCAATGCATTATCTGATATGATAGTGGCCGGCACACCAAACCTGGTCACTATTCCTTCATAAAACTCTAGTATATTAGACTCGTTTGCCTCTTTGAGCGCTACTGCTTCAGTCCACTTGGTGAAATAGTCCGTTGCCATGAGAATCCACTTGTGGCCTTGGCTTGAGTTTGGGTTGATGACCCCAATGAAGTCCAATCCCCATTGCAGAAATGGTTGGTCAACCAAGATTGGGTGCAATGGAAGCGCTGCTAGTTTTCTTTGCCTGTGAAGAGTGCACATTTCTTGCACTTCCTTATCCATGTATAGCAGTCATTGAACACCGTGGGCCAATAATACCCTGCCTTCATTATCTTGAGAGCTGTTACTCGTGGGGCAAAATGTCCACCAGAATCTTCATCGTGAAAATCTCGTAACACCCTCTCAATTTGACCTATCCCAATGCACCTCAATAGAACTCCATTGATGTCTTTCTTGAACAAAACACCATCAACAAGCACATATGGAATGGCTTGTAATCTGAAGTATCTCCTCTTTGCTTTGCTCATTTCTAGAGGGCATAGTCCTGTCTGTAGGAAGTGTATCATATCCTGAGTCCAACAAGGAGTAGGCACATCATCATTTTCATGTTCTTGACCATCTGTAGTACCAAGACAGTCTCTTTTTCATCACCTGCTTCAACTTGTTGACTCAAGGCTAGTTGTTCGCATAGTCCCTTTCCACGTACTAGTTTGGTGACCTTGATCTCGATGTCATATTCCATGACACGAGTGATCCACCCTGCACGCTTCTCATTCAGATCCTTATTTAGAAGGAAGTCCTTGACTCCCGCATGAGAGACCAATAATTGGATCTTGTTGTTTGAGACTAGGTGCTTGAATTTCTTTAAACTCCTGATCACTGCAAGGACATGCTTTTCAATGAAAGAGTATCTAGTTTCGTATTCCTCCAAGCCTTGACTGAAGAAAGCAACTGGTTGTTCTAATCCTTCTTTGTTCTGTTGTACTAGGATTGTAGAAATTGTGTCTCCACCACCGAAGGCATATAACATGAAATATTTGGAGAAGTCCGGGTTGACGAGAGTTGGGGCTTGAGATATAGCTTCCTTTATTGCCTCGAAACTTTCCTTGCCTTCAGATGTCCACTTAAATGCCGTGCTCTTCTTCAACATTAGTGTTATTGGCTTTACGAGAGCTGCAAAGCTTGGAACAAACCTGCAGATGAAATTGATCCTTCCTAAGAAGCTTTGAAGAGCCTTCTTATGACTTGGCAATGGCAATGCTTGAATTTCTTCAACTCTTTCTGGGTCAATCGTCAACCCTTCCTTTGAAACAATATGGCCTAGAATTTTTCCCTCGTGAGCCAAGAATATGCATTTTTTGGGATTCAATGATACCCCAAATCTTCTACATCTCTGAAATACTTGCCTCAAATGAAAGAGGTGATCCACTGCCTTTTTGAGAATACAGTGATGTCATCAAGATATATCAGAACTATTTTATTGATCAACCCCTTGAATGCCATATCCATTGCCCTTTGGAAGGTGGCTCCAGCATTTGATAGGCCAAATGACATCTTCTTGTAGGCATACGTGCCCCATTTGGTGGTGAAAGCCGTCTTGAATTGGTCATCTTCTTTCACCATCACCTGATTATACCCTGAGTAGCCATCTAGGAGAGAGAATCTCTCTGAACCGGATACTACTTGCAATATTTGTTCCATTGAAGGAAGTGGGTAATGATCTTTGAGAGATGCCCTGTTGAGGTCTCGGAAGTCCACACATAACCTAATTTCTCCACTCTTCTTCCTGACCGGAACCAAGTTCGCAACCCAGCTTGAGTGCTTGATCGGGAATATAATGCTTGCCTCTATTAGCTTATTAAGCTCTTTCTTCATTAGAGGCTCAATGTGAGGGTTGACTGGTCTCTGCTTCTGCCTGATGGGCTTAGCATCTGGATCCAATTCTATGGTATGTTGTGCCAAATTTGGATCGAATCCTCTTAAGTCTTCATAGCTCCAAGCGAAGACATCTGGAAATTCTTGGCAAAGTTGTATGAAATCTGATTTCTCTGCTCAGTGGCCACTTTACCAATTTGAAGTGTTTTGCCTTCCCCAACCGGAATTGGCTTTGAATCTTCTCTCTTGACCTATATGTTAGCCTTTTCCTTACGAAACTGGTCGTTAGGGTTGAAGATAGACTCCAATGTTACTAAACCCTTAGGAATCTTGTTTTTTTGTAGCTGCACTACTTGATCCCCATACTGCTGCTTTAATTTGTCTTGATTTCTAGCTGAGAATTCAGCTTCTTCTTGCAAGAAATTGATGATCTGTTGATCGTTCTCAAACACCTGCCAGCTTGTGTTATTATCTGGAACTGCTGGCCTCACAACCACATGGATGTGTGGCTGCATTTTTTCTCTTCTGATGTTGTCAACCACATCAAACGTTGCTCCAATGCTGTGTGAGCCTATCTGCTGGCTTCATTTTTTTTTTTTGGGTATGGACACAATGTTAAAAGCTTTGAAATCCTCAATGAGGTCCCATACCCTATTCTTATAGCTCTTTAGCAGGTCATTCTTTGTAGCATGTTTTCCCCTAACTTGGTTGATGATTAGCTCACTATCTCCAAACACCTGCAAGTTCTTTATGCCCCTTTTCCTAGCCCAATGAAGTCCATGAATCAATGCCTCATATTCAGCCATGTTGTTTGAACAAGAAAACTGGAAACGAAAAGCTGAATAATACTTGATGTCTTGTGGTGAAATCAACACTGCACCACCTCTAGCACCTTCTGCTTCTCGAACCATCAAAGAATAATTTCTAAACTTTGTCTTCATCTTTTGTTTAGGTTGAATGATGTCGGGAATGGGTGAATTTTCTTCGTGTACACAATACACACCCAATTCAGATTCTTCAATTTCCTTGTATGGGTCAAATTCATGACTCTTGTTTGCCCATTCATCCAAAGTTAAATCAAGAATTCCCTCGACCTTAGTGCCTGCTTCTAGATCACTTGAACACTCCTCTTGATCAAAAGTTGAGCAATTTGCATTGATAGGACCTGGTACATAAGGCTCAATATGGAAATTGGTAATTTATTCTTACCGATTGTTACTTTGGCCCCATACGTTGTCCTAAAAATCATGTGCAACCAATCTGCGGATAAATATCCACCGATCTTTGCAGTGAAGTCCCTTGATAAACACAATGCAAAGAGTGGTGGGAGGTCAATTACAGACACATCTTGCAGAACTGTAACATTAGGACATGAATGTAGTGTTAGGCTTAACCCCTTGATGACCCCAATGTTCCAACTGCGTTGCCCATCTAGTTGTATTTACTCCTTTTAACACTGGTTCATACTTCATACCCAGTTGATCCGCTATTTACTTCAGCATCACTGAACTACTTGCCCCTGAATCTATCATGCAGTTGTGTACCAAGTGGTTTCCAACAATCAATGAAACATAGAAAGGTGGAGGCTTCAAATTTTTTATTGTCGGCCCCCATCATGTTGCACTGCATTAGTGAGAACTTTCTCATGTCCCTAGTTTGATACATTTGTGGCAGACCAATTAGCCATTGCAACTTGCAATAAATCTCGTTGCCCTAGGATCGCCAGTGATTCCCACATGGAAATGTTCACATGTGTCTTCTTCATTTGATCGATGATGTTGAAGGGGGATGAATTGTCCTTTTGCTGTCCCTTACTTGGTGCAACCTTTTCTGGAGCTTGAACAGGTGCATGTGTTGCTAAAACAGGTACCTTAGGATTATTTTGCACATTCGGAGCTGCGTTTGGTCTACTGACCCCTTGTTGTGTAAGAGCGGGCTGAGAAACAACTAGATTGGATGGTTGTCCCTCTTCTATGTTTCTCTTCTTTGACCGTGTGTTGGCAGCCATGCCTTGAAAAGGTTGTTGGTTAACTCCACAGAAGTCTTCCGTTTGCCAATTGGCCAATGTGGTTTCCGTTGGAGGTCCTTCTTGTTGTGTTTCTTGCTGTTGATTCCCTTCTTGGCTTGATTCTTGAGGCACACCAATGGTTTGTACCATCAAGGCTTGATTCAGTGCACCATTGAAACATGTTGACTGATTGTGAGGGAGATTGCAAGGGTAACACCAGTCGTACTCCTGTGCCATGTTGTTTTGCATTGGAACCAAGGCTCTTGAGGATGTTGTTGTATTTGGATCATACGGCCGAAATGGCCTGGCAGCTTGAGGTTGTCCTTGGTTTTGGTTTTGATTTGCAGCCTGAGGTGGTGGTGGTCTATTCTATTGGTATGAGGGCCTAGCTTGGTACTGTGCTTGAGGCTGATACGGTCTAGCACTTTGAGCTTGCTGTCTTTTGATAGTCACAAGCTCATTTCCAAGGTTCTGCAGTTGTTTCATAACCTCCTACAATTCCTTTGAAGTATTTGAAGAAGTTGACGCCTCATTATTGCTTTGATTTCTAGGAGTTGGAATGGGATTCAACTCTGGTGCTTGACTGGTTGTAGGATTTCCCATATCTAGATAGAGAGGCATTGGTGGCCTTGGTGCAAGCTTGCCAGCTTGGATCAAACAGTTCTCTGCTCTGATCGTTGTGTCATAGGCCCCTGACAGCGTTGTCCCTCCCATTGATTGGATCATCATGGCTATGTCTGAATTTATAGCCTTTAAGAAATAAAGGAATGCTCCTTCGGTAGTTGGTCTAACGGCTATTGGAATCCTGTCCCATGTCCGTTGGAATCTGAAGTTGAAATCTACCATTTGTTCGTTAGGAGCCCTTTTGATTGTTGTCAGCTGTTCCAATAAAGATAAATTGTCTGCCCTCTCCCCGAACTGGTTGCAAAGAGCTGAACAAAGTTGGTTCCAATTCGTAATAGACCCTGCTGTTAGGATCCTAAACCATTGTAAGGCCTTAACTTTGAAAGATGAAGCCAATAACTTAATCGCAACATCCATTTCATTTATTTCATAGATTACACATGCATTAGCAATATCCGGATGTGATCAATAGGGGTAGTATGATTTTCTCCTGTAAAATAGGGGATATTCTTTAGAGCTGCAACTAGAATTTGATTCTGAGCATTTAGGGAAAGTGGACTACTGCCCGTGAAATTGACAAAGGGATTCGGTGGTAGATGTGCCATTATGATTGGCCTGAGAACCCTAGTTGATGCGAGAAAAGGCCTACCAGGTGGAGGTGTAGACAAAGTCCTGTTAGGTGGAGTTGGTGATCTTTGTGGTCTTCTTCCTCTCCTTCCTCTACCTGGTGAAAGTTGCAAGTGGAAAACTAGCCCTTCTTCTCGAGTATTAGACCTAGTTCGAATTCTTCTCATGTGCACAGGTAACTTGTGTTCACACACCGTGAACTCTATCCCTTGGAGTCGGATGTCTTAGAGAACAAGCCTCTAAAAGGCTGGATTTTGCCAAGTTACACTCCAAACTTGACAATATTGAAAATATAATTTAAAATTTGAAGGACCCAGAGGAGACAATCTTCAAATCAGAATTTGGGCCTTGTTGCGCAGCTGTGGATCCCCGAAAAGTATAGGCGGAACTCAGGTCATGCGATGCAACTCACAAAACCTGAATTGCTATGTGTCAGAACTTGGAACATGTCTGACATCTCTCAAAACCTGAAATCACTGCTGTCGGGAATAGGACCATGCAATGCATCCCCCAAAACCTGAATTGCTGCTTTGATGTTCTCGGATCCCGAAAACCGAAATCACTAAATACCTGAAATTTTGAAAATCAAAATATCAAAAATCTAAAGATACCCTTTTGAAGGTTACCCTCAGATCTACCAACTGTTGAAATTTTGACCTGTTTTGAGCAAGATAAACCCTTGAAAAATGATTTCGGAGTTCGGCCTGGACGGAGCAAAATCTAAAATTTTAAAACTTGCAATTTTCTAGTCCGAATTTCATGAAAACTCCTTCAAATTTTTATGGAATGACCTCTTGGTCCCACCGGGCATGCCAAAACTATTGGTGTCGAAACGCAGCACCCCTGGGACTCTGCGCAGGATGGGTTGAAAGTCTCAGTGCGACTGCACAACATGGAGCTTTTCCCAAGTGTGGGACCTGTGAAATCGGAAAAGCTCTCTGGATGAAGGCTGGCTCCTATTCCTCTGTTCAGATGCACGAATAAAATGTAGAGGGTTTACCAAAAACCTAATCTAACTTTCCAAGGAGACAGGGTAGAGAATGCATAAAAAATAAAACCTAACCTGTGGAGGTGACGCACCGAGGAATGAAGAACATATGTTTTGCCAATAAACACAAACCATAGAAATGCAATGCAATATCATGCACGGATAAACATATTCACAAAGTGAAAGATCAAGAGGATGAAAATGAAACACATAGAGGGTTGTGAAACATCCACAGTCATGCATTTATTTTCTCCGAAGGTTTGATACAATACACGCAAAAATGCCAATAGGCAAAGGCTGCATTACAGTTCCAAATGGGAGGTTTGAGCTCCACAACTCCACCTGCCAAAGAGAAGAAGGGAGGGGCCAAAACAAGAATGTCCAAAACTTACAAAGAGCCTCACTTTACCATTTATATGAGGAAAAATGAGGGAGAAGAGAATGATTCGAATTCTACCCCCAACCACCTCCAAGACTGCACCTAACTCATCCCATAATGGTGGTAGGTGGGATCCTCGCAACTCAAAACATGGAGAATTTATTTTTTCATTTTAAAGAAATTTTTCCCACCCAATTAAAGATATCTAGTTGTAGTTGCGTAGAGGATGCTGAGAGCTTTCCGAAAAGTCCAACCTTGTGTGAATCAGAGCTCCCTGTGAAAAGTTATGGTGATCTGAATATTTCCCGCGTCAGGGTCTGTTTCCAGTCGGGTTCGGGTTTCTCCTTTGCATCTGCATCAGGTTTGGAGGATGCCTCGACATTTTTTCACCCTGTGCCTCTACACCATGTTTCTCTGCCTCCGAAACCCACTTTCCCTTTGTGTCGGGTTTTCCAACCCTTGCGACATGTTCTTTGCTGTCGGGTTCATCCGCCCCTCCGACATGCTTTTGCGCCATGTTTCTCCGCCTCCAAGACCCGATTCCTTTTGCATCGGGTTTTGGAGACCCGATGACACATTTTCTTTGTTGGCAGGTTTTGGAGACCCCTCGACATGTTCCTTTGATGTCGGGTTTATCCGCCCCTCCGACATGCTTTTGCGCCATGTTTCTCCACCTCCGAGACCCGATTTCCTTGATGTCGGGTTTTAGAGACCCCCCGACATGTTCCTTTGATGTCAGATTTTGGAGACCCCCCGACATGTTCCTGCGCCACCGAAACCCGATTCCTTTTGCGTTGGGTTTTGGAGACCCGACGACACATTTTCTTTGTTGGCGGGTTTTGGAGACCCCCCGACATGTTCCTTCATGTTTTTCCACCATGTTTCTCTACCTTGTAAACCTGATTCCCTTTGAGTATCTACATTTACCCAGGGGGTAATATATACAACAAGCCCCTCTTTAGAGTTGCTTGTACATGATGTTAGTGTGATTATGATAATACATATTCATATCCATAACTAATCATAAACACTTCATAGTGCATAAACTAGATCTTGATATTAGAGAATCATGAACTAAACAAGTAAGGCTAACCATGCAAGAACCAAATTCATTATGTATAACACCATTATCCCGCCAATATTCTTCATTGCAATAAACAATGTAAAACATGGAAGCTTCTTACACTATAAAGTATCTCCATGATTCATGTGCGTATTAATATCAACAACATAACTCTACAATAATTCACTCACACTAAACTACATAGTTCAATACATATTTATAGAGGTGGGGACTTTCCCTTCACCACCCATGAAATTCTAAAAATAGGTCACATACTAATAATAACCATGCACCTTTACAATGGCATGCACAACATGCAAGTGTTATAATAATAGATGTCCTATAGTTAACTCTAAGAATAAATCCTATTATTAGCCTAAACTATGCATGGCGCTTATTAACCGCTTGTTCCCAAAATACCATTATGTGTAATGCAAGTCTTCATCTCTATGTGTGTTCCACACACTATCTCCAAAAATAGCCCTTATCCATAAAAATGGCTAAGTCCTGAGCCAAAGTGTTATGGCGTGTGTTTCCTTCCCTATCTTTTCATGCCTTCAAATGTGCCTTGTTCCCACGCACGCATCCTTTGTGTGTCTTCTCCTTAGAGAAACATTATGTCTACTCAACAATGGTCATGGAGGACATTACTCGGCACAAAGAACTAACACAAAGATCATTAGGGTTAATTGTATTTGTTCAAGGACACCCATATTTGGGTAAAGAAGTGCAACGAATGTTCCTTTTTCACTGGAAAGCAGAATTTGACAGCCCTTCCACTCCATCCAATTCAATTGGATCATCCCTTTGTTCAATGGGGATTAGATTTCATTGAAATGATCAATCCTCCATCCAGTGATGGACATAAATGGGTACTTACTCCATCAGATTATTTCACTCGATCGACAAACGCTTGAGTAGCATTGAAGGAGGGAAATGAAAAGGTTGTTCTTGATTTTCTCAAAGGCATAATGACAAGGTTTGATGTACCATTTACAGTCATTTCAGACAACACAATGGCTTTTCTTGGTTTTAAAGTTGAGTGCATGGGCTGTTAAGAATGGAGTTTACCTTAAGACTTCATCCAATTACTATTTGCAAGGAAATGGATTGGTTGAGTCTAGCAACAAGAACCTCATAAGGATTATCAAATGCACAATGGAAACCAATAGGAGGACTTGGCACACACAACTTAAGACTACTTTATGGGTAGATTAGATCACACCTAAGAGGGCCATTGGAAATTATCCTTTCATGTTGGTGTATGGAAGAGAAGAAAAATTCCACTATCCTTGGAATTACCTTCTTTGGAGTTAGCTCATAAAATTGAGGTTATAAAGAGTGATCCTATAATGCTTAGGTTTTTCGAACTCATGGAGTTAGAAGAAGTGTGGGATAAGGAAATGAAGACTTTGGAGAAACATTAGGCTCAGGTTAACAAATATTTCGATAATAAGGCATCTAATAGTCATTTTCAAGAGGGATATTTAGTCCTCAAATGGGATGCAAACAGAGACAAACCGACATGCACACCAAGTTTGATGCTTTCTAGAGAAGGCCATACATTATCATGAGTTACAAGGAGGAGAATTTTTTTCTTCTATATAGGTTCAACGGAGAAGAGATGCCCATTCATGTGAATAGGATACATCTCAAAGATTTCTTTTGAGATCATTCCACCCTTGTATAGTTTAGTTAGGTGTTTTCCTCCAAGTTCTTCACACATTATTTGTTATGTGTCGTCATTATTGTTTTGTTGTACTCGTTGCATGTGTTGTGTTTTTTCGTTGCTCTTATATAGTGTGTTGAAGGTGGAATTTTTCAGGAGAAGGAAAAGGTTCAAGTTTCAATAAGAGTTTCATAATATCCCAAGCTTAACGGGTGTTTCATTCAAAATTTCGCAGTATGCCATAGATGACATGTATTCATCGGAGTTCAATATACTTCCTACTTAGCATTACCGTAAGGTCAAAACTCATCCCAAAAGGTCATATCAATTTCAAGATTCCAAGATTTACTCCATACCAAATGAATTTCTTAAGGCTATTGGAATCATGTTTCACATGTAATCACCCCGAGAAGTGACCAAAAATGTTATCCAATTTTTCCCTTAGAGTAGAATTGGACAATTGGGTCCTCTTGGATCTTGGCACCAAAAATAGTCATCGATGATCATTTTGGGTCATTTCATGTAAATTTTACATTTAAGGAACATTATGTTATTTCAGGAGGTTGCGAGGTCACCTTGTTTTATTTTCCCCTTTTCCAGGTCTTGGAGGTTAGAGATTTTATTAGAGTGAGATATTTCCCTGACAGGTTTGTATTCGTCTGACATGAGAAAAAAATGTCAAAATTGATAAATAATGTCCAAAAGGTCCTATTATGCTCCTCTTTCCTCCTCAATGTCAATAAAGGGTCACGAAGTTTACAAATCAAGGCAAGATCATTTTTAAGGGGCTAAGACAACTCGAGTTGGACTTAGCTCATGGAGTTGCTCGAGTGAGTAACTCAATGAGCCGATTAGTGTAGTGGGTTACGGTGTAAAGTAAGAGTGATTAAATGGAGGATCTTATTATGGAGCTTGTTTATTGTGATCTACATTGCAATATAGTTTGAGGCTTGTGCAAGGAAATATTGGATATGACTTATGAACAAATAAATTTTTGGTTGTTCGTAGGTAAGTGACTCGGGTTGTTGAGTCATGAGAAACCGAGAATTTGATGCAAAGTTCGGTGCATGGCTTGACAAAGAGAGATGTGATGAAGGTGGATTAGCAGGATGACAAGGTTGAAAATTCAATGTGCTCAATTGAGTTATCTTGATAACTCGACATGATATTATTTCCAAGTGGAGACCAAGTCAAAAATAATGAGAATAGAGTTTCATTGAGAGCTTAGACTGGGCTTATCATTGGTCATGTCGAAAAGGCACGCATTAACATATAGGAATATTGAGTTGAGCCAAGCTAGTGCTCAATTGTGTTAAAAGGTAAAAATAAAATTGTGGAGATATCTCGTATGGATATGTGTAGTTATGGAGGGTTCAAGTTTAGAGATCAATGATTCGGTGTTTTTGGTCATTTTATTAAAATAGTCAAGTAGAAAAAGTGTGTAGACATCATCAAAAGGCTAAGCTAGTTTATTAGGTAGTTGAACTAAGAAAAAAACCAAACACTAGTGGAAAATGGCCCGGAGTGGAAGATTGGCCCCAGATATGAAAACGGAAGAAAGTAAGTGGATCTCGGATGCACAAGAGTGAGTGCAGGAAAGGTGAGATTTGGTGTCCTAAGGGGTTGGCATTAGAGCTTGGTCAGCCAACTCAAAAATGCTTGAGCCAAATAAACCGAGATAATTAAATTGAATAGGGTCATGTCGATGGTGTGACTATTGGTGTGTGTTATTTTCCACATCATTAGGTGAGTCATCTCACTTAGGTGAGATTGTAGGTCCATGTGTCATTTAGGGGTCATTATGAGATTCCCTTACGTGTCATATGCGTCATTGGGAGTTACACTTCTATTCTAGGAATGTAACTCCCCCTCTCTACTTGAGTTGTCATGATTGCAGCACTGGGGGTTACTCAACACCTCCTATATGTACACCCCATTTGATCTATGAGATAGAGGAGAGTTTTATGGCTTAACCAGGTTCTACCCATGTTTCAAATCTTTACATGCACATTCGGTTGATGCTCACTCCTCCCGAGATCTCTTCACATTTTCGTTCGCATGTCCTGTTGATGTGCACGTCGTCCCTCGTGATCCTCACTTACGATTTTTAAACCCTCTTTCATGGTATCAGAGTGGATCTTGTGGATCTGTGCACTCCTTGGACGTTGCTCGTGCATTTTCCAACTTGATTAGCATTTACCACATCTCCTTTTAGAATTGTTGGGTGGTTAAAACAATCCATTTTTTTATGTTTTGAGGATAAAAACATTATTCCATGGCATGTAATAAATTTTAGGCTTCATTTTTGCTTGTATTATGTCCTTCCTTCGAGTGATGAAGATGGAGGGCGAGGTCCAGGGTTGGCAGGAGGCTAATCCCCCCTCGCAAGCAAAACAAACTATACCTAAAATTTTATGTCATTTCTAATGAGTACCCACATGATACCCTTTGCACCCATCTCATGTACTTTTTTAATGTGTTTGTAGTGTTTAGTGGCATTTTCCATCAGTTGTCGAGAATCATTTTAATGCCATAACTTTTGACTCGTAGCTCATTTTTTGAGCACTTCCTTGATCAAATCTGCATGATTTCTCGCACTTTAAGTGATTACATTGTCATTTTTGTAAACACACTACTTTATAAAGTGCCACATTCTGGGGGGTTGACTGTACTCTTGGGCTTTCACACACAGACAAATTATCAACCGAGTTTGACATCTTACTTTTGTGCATCTTGCATTTTTCATCATGGAGAGTGCTCTTTCTAGACTTGAGCGTCGTAGGATTTCCTTATAGCCTCTGCCACTTCTCACTGGGAGAGGGAACTATTCAGCTTGGCGTGCTTCCATGGAACATTACTTCACCCACGAGGGTATTTTTCCCTTCTTTCTTGGGCTGCGTTCCGCACTGCCACTGATCATCATCATCTGGAGGACTTCCTTGACACTTGTGACCATGTCTTTGGTCACATGATGATGCATGTCTCTCGATCTCTCTGGTTTCACATGGTAGACTCAGATCCACCTCACCATGTCTAGAGCATTCTTTAGTCCTTCTATAGAGACCCTTCACATACTGCCACCTTTGTTGTTGCTGTTGATTCAGTTGTCTCCTCCATTTCTTCATGTGATGGTAGTTCCACTGATACAAACTCGCTTGGTTCTACTTCTAATGATGAGGATTATGCACCCAATTCTAATGTCGAGAGCACTACAAAGGACTCTTCTCCTCTTTCTCTCACTATTCTAGAGAGTGTTGACACATCCCACATCTCATCAGATATCGAGCAGTCTCCTACTCAGCCTCATATAGTCATTACACCAGCCTCCTTTCCACTTCTAGTGTGCGAGGCCCCTTCCACTCCTCTACCTTCATTGGATGACTCATACCTATCTGACATCACTCTTCTATTTGTTGAGCCCCCTCATTGGGATGAGTATCTACCTAACCTTAGTCATATTTTCATAGAGTCTACTTGTGATGCACTACAAGTTCCTCATCCATCTATAGGTGTTTCAGAGGAGTTCATCATCTCTGTTGTTGGGAGTGCCCCTTCCAGAATCATGCCACTTCCACATTTTCGAAGACCTTCATTGATCCACCCTCAGCTATGGATCCCTTTTTTGTTGTGGAGGATGTTTTGTTCCCTTCACATCACTTGGAAATCCTTTCCATGGGTGTTCCTCTTTTATACTCTGACAGTTCTACACTCATGACATTACCTTCGGTTCCTTGGCACTCACTCGCTAGACCTATGTCACACTTTTGTGCACCAAACTCAGAGTTATTTGTGTTGCTTCCTTCAGTTTCCTTTGTGGAGTGGGTGGACTTCCAACATGTCATTTTTGTCCTTCCTAAGGGCAAGAACACAGTTCATTATGGGTGGCTCTTCTTTAGTCCAGAGGCAGAGGATCTCGTGATCGACATTCTTCTGGGAGATCTCCTAGAGCTGTAGAGTTCATATCCATCCTTGGCATCTTCTACATTCCTCTCATCTCCCTCTTCTTCTCTTTTCTTCTTCTTTCCGAGAGATTTCCTCTTTGTACATGGGTACCCTTTCAAGCTCGTCTATAGTTGGGACCCATATTTGGCATCTTTCTTAGATTAGAGAGTGTGTTGTTCTCTTGTGGTGGATATTTTTCCCACTGGGTTTTCCTTCACTACTTGGGACTTCTTTCTTGTACATGGGTACCTCATTAGGCTTTGTGCCGAGACCCATTTCTCATTTCTAACTTTCCACCTCATCCTAAGTTACGATGAAGGGGGGTGTTGGTGTGTGTTATTTTCCACATCATTAGGTGAGTCATCTCACTTAGGTGAGATCGTAGGTCCATGTTTCATTTAGGGGTCATTATGAGATTCCCTTACGCGTCATATATGTCATAGGGAGTTACACTTCTATTCTGGAAATGTAACTCCCCCTCTCTACTTGAGTTGTCATGATTACAGCACTAGGGGTTACTCAACATCTCCTATATGTACACCCCTTTTGATCTATGAGATAGAGGAGAGTTTTATGGATTAACCGAGTTACGCCCATGTTTCAAATCTTTACATGAACATTGATGCTCACTCCTCCGAGATATCTTCAAAAGATTCGGTTGATGCTCACTCCTCCTGAGATATCTTCACACTATCGTCCGCATGTACGTTGATGTGCACGTCATCCCTCGTGATCCTCACTTGCGGGTTTTAAACCCTCTTTCAAGTGACCTCAACTGAATTTGGATACTATCTCAATGACATGAAATAAAGTAAGTCAATGGCTTGAATGCTCAAGCTAACAATGCAAGTCTTCAAGGAAAGTATAAGCTTACAGATCTTGGTGGTGAAAGAATTTTTGGATCGTATATCCGAGTGGAAACTTGTCATTCGTGAAAGATGAGAGCTCAAGGGTGAGCTCGAGAGTGAGCTCACGTGGATTTTTTTCTTGAATTCATGCACGAATCACTCAGGGTGAAATGATCCGATCAAATTCAAGCTCGACATGGTCAAGAAGAATTGGTATGCAACCTGACTTGATGGGAGAAATCAACAAGAAGTAGATAGCTCAACCAAGTGAGCCAAGGAATGGTAAATAGAGTTTGCACAATGCATGGTGATTGGAAACAACATGTAGTGTCATGATCTGGACACCAAGAGTAACATTAAAGAGATACATGTGGGAAGAACAATGTTTAGGAGATCAAACATGGAAATTCTACGAGATCGACACTAAACTCGGTGATCCAAGGAAATAGAGCAACTTGTATACAAGGATTTTCTCTCCAAGGTCAACGAAGACAACCCCTTACATCGGGAAAAAGACAAGAAATTGAAATTGGCATAAAGGCCGGTCGTGTGAATAATTTAGGTTAAGCGGTTGAAGAATCTCATCATTCATAGTGAGTAATGGAGTAGAAAACCTCAAGCTATAGGAAGAACATGCTAGATGACACAGTTTAAACAAGATTGGAATGTAGAATGAAACTCGAGAATAATTGAACATAGAATCGACTCTTTGGGGTTCATTAATGTGAAAGTGTGGATGGGGCTTAGATCAAGCTATATGAAGACTTCAAATAGCGGGGTCACAGGTGATCAACTCACTAGGATGGAGAATCTTGGCCATTGCGACATAAATGCATGTCTCAACTTACAGGATCTCTAAAATAAATAAGATCAAACATATAGCTCCAAAAGATCTTGATCACTTAGAATAGCTATAGATTGAGTGTGAAAATACTAGGCTATGTGTAACTTGTTGGAGGAGTCAATTTCTCTAAAAAACTAAATGCAGAGAAAGGGAATAGGAAGCTTAGGAAGGCCGAGCCATGACAAGTGTGAAAAATGACATCTATATCTCGACATAGGGATTTCGAGCCATCATGGGAGTTACGGAGATTGAAGACCAACTCGCTAAGATGATACATAGGAAAAATGGACTCGGAGACCTGGATTCCCCATTTCGGACTCGCATGGTGTGAAAGCCATGTTATGCATGGAAAAATGACAATGTCGAGATCTCAAACAAGAAAAGCTAACTCGGGAGGTCATTGGTTTAATGTCCGGATCAAATGATGAGATGGAAGGGAATTCACCTAGTTATCCACCGAGTTGGTGTGACATGTCTCGATGGTGAGGCCAAGCACTTGGAAGTTCATGTTGCGTGGATTTCGTAAGACCGAGTCTCCGTGGTAGGAGGTGACATGTAAAACAAGGAGCTCACCGAATCATTTGGTGTTTGGGTTGGTTAAAAGTGCAAGGGACTCAGTAAAACACCATAACTCGGGTGATACAAACAAAGATGGCTGGTTTCAAGATATCCCTTTGGGTTAATAAAGGAGCTAATACTTCCTACGTGGAGCACACCAAAATAAGCTATTCATGGCTTGTCAGAGGAATTAACACTTAAGCCAATAAGTGTCTAAGCACTCAATGTTTTCAGAGTTTTCCATGAGTTGTTTTCGGCCACACGGGATGCTAGACTAATGTAGAGATCGAGAGGCCAATAAGTGAGAGAGACATACCAAGTTGAAGTTGGTAGAATTTTGGAGGGCTAGTTGAGTCATTTTTGTGTGGAGTGTCGAGTAGTTTACCATAAAAAGTGGGAGAACTCAATACGAATATCCAAAGAGGGGTAAGTTAATGCAGAAAACAAGAAATACAAAAATATCACTATGAATATGATACAACATAACACGTAGATCACCTAGGTATCGAAGTGGCTCGCCACTAGCTCGACAAGCTAGCTAGCTAGCCATTTTCCAAACTACCAATGCAAAAACCCTCTCACATACAATTTTCAATGCATGGGTCCATCCAATGGACCAAGAGAAAACTCCAAAAGGCTGAGATTCCTTAAAAATATATTTTTATTAAAATATTTCATTTAAAATATTATTTTTACTAAAAAAATTCATTAAAAGTATTGTTTTTATTTAAATGGTGGATAAATTCAAATAGTTGAATTTATGGGGCATGATGGATGAATGTAGTTAATGATGTAATTAAACATTAATTCCAACATGTGTTATTATTTGGCCTGGAATTTAGGCCTTCTTCTTCTTTTCTATTCAGTGGATTTTCTATATATGAAAATGAGAAATCCATTTCGGGGGTTAGACATTTTATAATTCCTTTCTCTTTTCACAAGCTTAGTTGTGGATTATGGGGACTTTCAAGCCTCTTTCCCAACATTGTAATGGAAAAATTTTCCTCTTACTCATGTAATGATGCATTGTGCACATGATTGAAGTTATAAAATTGTGTTCTCGTGACTAATTATTGGTCCTTTCATCATTCTAGCTACTTATTTGTGAATTTCTCGTGTATGCAAGTATATTATGTGACTTTTAGTTTCCATTGTAGTTTTGGGAATTGTGTGCTTATCTCGAGGGTGAAGATTTATATGTAGTTGAGTTGTGGTGCTTGTTCATCCTTCTCATTTTCATCTTCCTTCACTTGAAAACTAAAAACTTGTCTAGAACAACCCTTTCTTGGTGCATCACTACTTCTAGTATAGGTTTACTTCTTGCAAATCTCTCTCCCTAAATCCCATGAAAATGTTAGTATAGGTATAGTTAGATATTTTATTGCATTAGAAGTAGTGTTGTGTTTAGTTTAGGAAGAAGAATCTGGTATTCTCCTGAGGTTCACCTCTAGCCCAAGTCCCATAACTTGAGAGGTGATCCCATGTTACCCAATCACACTGAATTCCCTATCTATCACTTGGCCATTCAGAGGGTGCAGTGATTTCATGATAGAAAAACTCACCAAGTATCTCACCTTCTACACAAGTCTAACCACCCACTCCTCAGTCATTTGTCCATCCTTGTGTTGTCTAACCCTTAGGTTGTCCATTTGGACTCATCTACCATGTCATTGACTCATCCAAGCCATCCTAAATTGATTTTTTCCTAGGACTGAAGTTTGACTTCATTGAGAATGTCATATGCCCATAATTCAAATTTTTGATAGGTTATCTGAATTTTTCAAGGGTGTAAATTTGGGATAACAATAACATTATTAAATGATAAATGGTTTATTAAAAATGAACATAATTTTATTATAGTTGAAGGCATTCAAAGAGATGGATTGCATGTGTTTTTGGATTTCCTTCTATTTCTTGTTTCACAACTCAAATAAGTGGCATGTAATTTTTGCATGAGAGACTTTGTCATGTAAATTTTAGGAGCATGTATGATATGTCTCGACTAAACCTAGTTATTGTTCTATCACCCATTTCCCAAAATCATCAAACTTGTGAAGGATGCTTACGTGGTAAGCAATCTGATAATCCTTTTCATAGTCATCATGATGATAACTCTTATGAACCTTTAGAAATTGTCCATAGTGATGTTATAGGACCCCTAGAAGTTCCTTCTCTTAATGGTTCTCTGTATGTTTTCACTTTCATCAATGATTTCACTCATATGATTTGATCATATTTTATTAAAAAAATAGATGTCTTGTTAAAATTTTAAAGAATTCAAAGCTTTAGTTGAAAAATATTATAGGTATAAAATTAAGAGGCTTAGAATTGATAATGGGGGAGAATATGTGAGTCAAGAATTTGACTCATTTTGTGTTGAATGTGGCATTCAAAGGGAACTGACTACTCCCTATTCCCCTCAAAGCAGAATGGGATTATGGAAAGGAAAAACATCACTATTCTGGAAATGTCTAGAACCATGATGCAGTCTTCTCAAGTTTCTAAGTTCCTTTAGGTGGAAGCTATGAACACTATTGTTCATATCTTAAATAGGTTTCCTACTAAATCCTTAGTAAATTCAAATCCTTTGGAAAATTGGTCAAACCAAAAACCTAGTGTATCTCATTTGAAAATATTTGGTAGCCTAGTTTCCCTCTCCATTCGAAATCTAAATGGAAGAAGTTTGATCAAACCTCATTTACTTGTATCTTTGTAGGATATGGTGTCAAAACTAAAGGTCTTAGGATCTTTGATCCATTAAAAATACAAGTTATAGAAAATAGGAATGTAAAAATCTTAGCAAAAACTTTTTGTTCTTTTACTTCTTCATCTTCTATTATTTATGATGATTCTAATGAAAAATAAAATGAATTTGAAATTTAAAATTGTGAAAATAATGTATGTGATGAAGAAACTAGTGTTGAACCTATAATTGAAAATTAGATTGTTCTTATTTCCTCTATAACTAAAAGACCTAGAAGGGCTGAGTTATTCAAGACTCTAATCCTGAAAATCTTTAGAAAATGACCAATAGTCGTTATACATATCATGGTTTAATGACTTTGCATGAACCTCAACCCTAATATTTTGAAGAATATTTTTTTAAAAAAGATGGATAGATGCTATGAAATCTGAATATATCATTTTGATTAAAAAGCAAACTTGGGAATTATTCCCTCCTCTTGAAAAACAAAGTATATTCAGATCTAGATGGCTATACAAGATTAAATATAAAGCAGATGGTAGTGTAGATAAATTCAAATCCAGATTCATAGATCGAGGGTTTACTCAAAACCTTGTATTGACTACATGGAAAAATGTGCACTAGTTGTAAAAATGAGCACAATAAGGATTTTTATTTCCTTAGCTACTCAGTATGGTTAGGAAATCCATAAAATGGATTTCAAAAATTCTTTTTGAATTTTGATTTACAAGAAGATATTTATATCACCCAACCTACAGGATTTGAAGAACTAGGAAAATAAATGTATGTTTGTAAACCTGAAAAAATATTTATATGGTTTAAGACAAGCTCCTAGAGCTTGGTATTCTAAAATTAACAATTTTCTTCAATGAAGTTGGTTTTTCTAATCTGTTATGCAACTAATTTACTTAAAATATTTAATATGATTGATTGTAAGCCAATTGTTATTCCTATAGAAGTAAAATGTAAATTTGATCCTAAACTCGCATGTGAAAAAGCCAATCATACTTTTTGTACATTAAACTTCTAGGTAGTTTGATTTAACTAACTATTACTAGACTTGACATTTCTTATGTAGTAGGGATTTCTTCAAGGTTTATGAAAGAGCCTTATCAGGATCACTAGAAGTTAGAAAAATGATTTTGTGTTATATAAAGGGCACAACTAATTATGGTTTACATTATATTTCATCTAACAATGCATATTTATATAGATATTGTGATGCTGACCATGTTGGTCTTTGTGATAGATCATAAATATAAAACTAGATATGTATTCAAGTTTGGTGTAGGTGTCATTACTTTGATTAGAAAAAGTATACAAGAGATTCCATTTCTTCTACTGAGGTAGAATATAAAAGTGCAATGGAAGTAGAAAAATAATCCATGTGGATAAATATGTTGTTGTAAGAGAAGCACATGGAATCTAAAGGAAGTAATATTCGTGTGATAGCCGAGTTGCATTGTTCTCACTAAGAATACAGTTAATCATTAAAGAATGAATCATATCAAGATACATATGGAATTTATTTGTGAGAAGGTTCTTAGTGGTGATATAGATCTCCAATACTACACGACTTATGATCAAAGTTACACACTTGATCATGAATCCATTATGTTCTACGAAGTTTTGAAAGTTCGTGAAATGCTTTCCCTTTCAAATTTTCTATTGAGGGGGAGTGTGCATGGAAATGACACCTCTTAACAGTTGGCTAGTTGATTGAATCCTTTTCATCTATGCTTCTATTCTAGTTTAAAAGCATTGTAAAAAGATCTTGTATGATCTATGTAAAGTCGGTAGAGTTTACAAGTAAAATGATAGAATTTATGGGAAATACAATCAGTTTGCATATATTTTTAAAGGAGGTCCTTGTGTTATAAAAGGATCCTAAAGATATGGTATAATAATATTTCCATGATAAATGGTAAGATTTAGTCTCACAAATACATGTGTTATCCTAAACCTTTAGGGTTTATGGATTTATAAATCATGTTGTGCAAACAAGTAATACTGGCATATGAATCCCCACTTAATATTAAGGGGGAGTGTTAGAACTATAGTATTAAGTGTATCATAGTATATATTTTATATTTAAATAATATATAATAAACTATATTCTTATTATTTAAATATAAACTTTATATTGGGTGGTTGGCTAATTTAATTAACTAACTAATTAATTCGGGTTGTGCCCCATCGCTTAAGAACGACATCACCCTTTGGGTTTGTTATCTCATTTTAGTGATTTCAGCTAAAATTGACATAAATATAGGAAAAAAATGGAAAAAATTCTTAAATTTCCCCTTTGGAGGAAATTTTCAGTGTTTCAGATTTTCAGTGCATGAAAGCATGTTTCTTGCTTGTTACATGTCCCATGTTCCCCGAAACCTGATGGTCTTGTCAGTATGTCGAGTTTTCGGAACCCCTAAGCATCAAAACATGCTTTTTCTATTGCATGTTTCATGTTCCATGTTTCCCGAAACACGAAACTTGATCGCCACCTTTGTGTCAGGTTTTGGAGGTTCAAAGCATCGAAACATGCTTTTCCTATCACATGTTTCATGTTCCATGTTCCTGAAACCCGCAACCCGAAACGAAGCCAGTGTGTTGGGTTTTAGAACTCAAGCATCTCAACATCTTATGTTTCATGCCTCATGCTTCCCAAAACTTGAAACCTGAAAAGAACTAAATCCTTTGTATCGGGTTTTGGAAGCCCCAAGCATGATGACATGTCATTAATGTCTAGTTGTCTGGTAGTTGGCACACATGTCAGGTGAGGTGTAATTAATGCTAGGGTTTTATAAATAGTTAGTTTTTACACGTCATTTTTACCTTGTATGATTTTGATGTGTTGGATTGCTGTGCATGCTTCTACCTCCTCCAAACCCGATTGAGCTTCTTGATCGATTTCGTGATCCGTCTTTGATTATTTTTGAATTTATTGAAGGTATTTCTCTCCTCTTTCTACTTTTATGATTTTTGGGGTTATTTTTGAGGTGTTCATGATGGATTTTGCATTTCTTTTCTCTTCCTTCTTGGTTTAGGGTTTTGGGTTGCTTATTCTTTGTTTTTATTACATTCCCATTGAACCTCTTGTTTGGAATTCACCCTTAGGGTATTTTTTTATTTTCCCATAGATGGTACCCTATAGTTTTCAAAAGGGTTAAAAAATTCCTAACTAGCAACATGGCGGGGATTTTTCATGTCCTGACATCGTAGAAATCCGATTGCATCTATTTTGGGTTTTACAGGTGTCGACATCATTCAAGTTCTACCTTTGTTTTAGGATTATCCAGGTGCTTGACATCCCCAAGTTCTACCTTTGTATCAGGTTTTGCAGTGTGCCTGACATCCTCCGAACTCCACCAGTGTTTCGAGGTCTTGACCGGTGTTAGACACTCTTCTAGTTCTCACAGTGTGTCGAGATTATCACCTACTCGACATCATCTAAATTCTACCAATTCTTTGGGTTTTTCAAGGTGTTTGACACGTTCTATTTCCCGACACACACAATCAGTCTGTCGAGTTTCGAGGTTACTTTGCAAGTTTCAACACCCGAATAGTAGGGCGGGTCTATTCACTTGTTCAACAAACATCCAGACCTGATTGCTCTTCCAGTCATTTTCAAGACTCCTCATGTCAGACCCTAGCCCTTCTAAGTCTAGAAATATGAAGTACAAATATCAAAAGACATATTCTTCTTCTTATATAAGTTACAATTATGACATCCAGGACACAGAGCTCGATAATATAGACATGGAAGACTTCTGGAAAAGGATCGAGGATTCTTCTCAGAATTCATGGATGAATTCAATAGCGATAGTGGTCTCCCACTCACAGCAGGGTTTCCAGTATCAGCCTAATGCCCTGAATTCATTCGACATGTGCTTCTCACTATGACTCAGCCTCCCGCTCAGTGAGAAATCAAGCAGGAGAGTCTATAGTAAAATTAGATGGAGATTACTTCGATCAACTCCTAAAGTTGCCCAAATTTATGAAATATGTTGATTTAAATCTTAATTCAGCACAGAAAGCTTGGGACAAAGATCAAGAAGACTGCATCAAGCACATGAACAAGAAATTCTTGATCAAGGCCAAGCTAGTTGTTTCTAGGTTTCCTAAGTCAGTCCCTAGAAGTGATTTTATACTTGAGTTCAGTGATATCATCACCCTACTAAGCTAGTTATTTGGGCTCCCAGAGTCAAAGGAATTCCAAGGGTGGATGTATCAAATCATGGTCTTCATAAAGAAGAATGAGCAAGGGATTGATTGGGGCACCTTAATAAGTGATGAGATAAAATCTCAAATAAAAATGGTCTTGTCGACTGGAAAATTCTACATGATGTCATACATCACCTATGCAACAATTGTAATGAGAAACTACCGGGGTTGGATGCAAAAGGGAACCAAACAACTGAGCACATATATTGGTACTTCCCTCAGCTAACAATAAAAGGATCTAAAGATCAATTTAGAAGAGTGAATGATGCCTTATTTTATGAAAATATTTACAGGTTGGACCCTGAGCTAAGAAAGAGAAGAGTTTTGATGAGGCATGGGCGGAGGTGTCAAAGTGGGGTTGCATATTTTTGTAATTCAATAAGTTCACCTATCTTCGGGTGGTAAAATTCTAGGGTAACCCTTTCCATTTTCCCAGGTTTCCAGGTGACAAACTCATCCTTATGGAGTTGGTCAGACAACTATTGGATTTCCACAAGTTCCAACAAAGTGACACAAGGTTGTTGTCTCCTTCCCAATTTCCATTGGAAGGTACACATGTTCTACTAGTGGTGAAGGCCAAGAATGTGGTGCACAAACTTCAGGAAAAACTAAAAAAGCATATGAAGTTCAGAGAGGGATTCAATATTCGAGGAGTCCTTAAGTCATATGGAACCTTGTATCTACATGTGCCCCATGTAGAGGACATCTAGGTTGATCTTCGGGATGAGGTTGTCATCCGAAGAAAAGACAATAGTAGACTGACTCTTGAAGAAATCCAAGCATTAGATCTGGTGTATTAGAACCTAGGTATGAACAGTCAGATGGAGATCAACTTGGATTCCCGGCCATTGATTGGTCTGTTGCTGAAAAGGATTCTATTCTGAGAGAGCTGCTCAAACCCTTATCCGCACTAAGGCATGGCTCATTTCTTAGGGAATGAGTTATAAAGAAAAGAGATTTTCAAAGATATATACTCTAGAAGTGGGACCCTCCAAGGGAGAAAAGGAAAAGGATAAAATCCCTACCAAAAGGAAAATAAATTTTAAGTTTGTCAAAGAGGAGAAAAGTAGGGGGTTGAATCATCTACTCCCACACAAATAGTTGAGGTATTGGATTCTCCTCCTCCTCTGCCAAAACAAGAAGAAATTATTTCATAAATTGAGGTTATTCAACCTCTTATTTCTCCTTTTGTTGATTTCTCATCGAGGTAAACCTTTCTCTTGCTTCTCAAGATTTATCTTCAAAGTCTTTACCCCCTCTCCCCCAATCTTCCTCACCACATATTTCAATGCCACTCTCATCAGCCATGGCCAACATTTTCTCGGTCTTTCACCTCTCTCTGTTGGACCTACATTGGCTATAGAAATTCCTCCTCCTTTTGTACCTTCATTCCCTCTATCTATTCCCACAATTACTACGCTTGCAGTCATCACGACTCCGCAAGAAAACCTTCCTCCACCCATAGATACAACCATGACACCTTTAATAGGAGAAAATTATTCGATGTACCTCAATGGTTGGTGGACCAGACTCCAAGGAAGAGGAAGGTGGTAGTTACCATACTAGCCTTTGATTTCATTTCACTTAAGGCTTCTCCTGTAAAATCTGCCAAGAAACCCAAAATAGTTTCAAGAGTTTCAGTAGATGCCTCAGGGCATAAGTTTGTAGAGATTTCCACTCCCGTGGCCGATAAAACCAAGGAGGACATAACAACTTTTGATTATCAGATTACAAGGGTGGATCTGGGAAAGGTAACAATAGAAGGGGCACAGAAAGATGCACAAGATGCCATGAATGTGCTATGTCAAAAGCTGAAGGAAACAAAGGTGAGTAGGGATGAGCTAAAAGAGAAAGTGGAACAATTGACAGAAGTATTGCTTAAGCTCTCAAAGCCCTCTCAGTCAACCCCGTCATCTTCTACTCCTACTCCTATCAGGTTTGACTTCTCATCAGTGCCTATTATTGAGAAGATCAATGATAAGGGAAGAATGGTGGATGAATGGATTTAAAGGTTACTCCTTCAAGGAAGGAAATTCATTGATGATATAATAGAGGTATACAAATCCTTGGAGGAAATGAAAAAGGATGGTGACAAGATGAATGATGAATTTTCACAGGAGGCTGGAAACCTCGAACTAACTTTGGAGGCCCTTAATGCACTGAAGAAAATTCCATCTCGGGTCTTAGTGGAAGGAGTCATTCCACATGGGGATAAACACTTCCAGCTAACCAAGGCTATTAGGTTCAAGATAAAGATTCTCAGTGAAGCTTGCAGCAAGTTGAGAGAATCCAGGATTAGTTGATTGATGCCACCAGTGATATCGAAGAAGATCTGTTCAAGATATTTCCCAAAGTATTGGATGAAGGCTCAACCATTCTACCTGTTGATGGTTTCTATAAACAAATTCAGGAATCGATTGAGCAAGAACCAGCTTCCATCTTTGATCTGAGCATCATTGATAAATTTATAAAGATCGAGAATGTTTTGGAATCACTGAGAAAACTTAATAAGAGATTGAAGAAACTTCTTGGCAACGCAAGTGACACATAGGAAACTTGCGAGGTTCTAAGTGATTATTCTAGTGCACCAGATGAAGCTGAAATGCAAGACATAATCTGAAAGTTTCAAGAGTTTCGAGACAAGCAAAGGTCATCTGGAAGAAGACAAGGATGAGGAAATGGAATAAGCAATGATGTTACATGTCATTTCCTTCCAGAAATTGACATGTCTTTTTCATTTCCATTTTGTCACATAGGAAGCAAATTTTGACTTGTTCTCCTACATGAGAGTCAAGCAAAATAGGACTCTTATTGAATGACTATTTTCTAGGATTTAATCCTATTTTCTCTCTGCTCTTTTTATTATAAATAAGGGATGCTTGTGCATTCCTAGGAGAGACTTTTGAATATTAAGAGCTATTGTGAAGAAGAAGAAAAACTTTGTATTTTCTTTTTAATCATTGAAGAATAGAAACATGTGTTATTTTACAAAATTTGTGTTGTGGGATTCATCTATCTTGAGAGATTGTTCTTACGTCCAAAATCTTGAGCTATTCTTTGTTTAGTATTCTTAATCATTTTAATCATTTCAGGATATTACACTCATGATCTAAAAACTCATATAAGTATTTCTTGATCTGTGTTTGCTTGAAAGAAAATACGTTCCTCTCATTTCCATTCCATTTTGTTTCATCTATAATAAGTTCCCTTTCTAATCCATTACATTCCTAAAGTTGTAACATCTCCATTTTGTGTTGATATGGATTTCGGGATTGTATCCCAACCCCAATGGTTAGAATAGTGTGGATATTGTATATATTATTTCTGCTGTGTTTTAGATTAGTAATAAATAGACAACCTTGCCTATCTTTAAGGAGGGATTTGATCCTATGCACTTTGCTTGAACCTCATATTTTGGTTTGAAAAAATATCCAACCAACAGGTTATTTAAATATGACCTTAGGTCATATATTTAGGATATCGATTATTATATCGAATATTGATCAAATAATATTCCAAGGGAATATGAAGGTAAATCCTGGTAAATACAGGGAATAGAAGTGAGGAGAGAGTTATTGGATTGGTGGATGTAAAATTTTCTCGATAGTGGATTTATTCTTTGTGGTTTTTACCCATTTAGGGTTTTCCACTTATATCTGTGTTCTGTGTTCAATGTGTTCATTTCATTTATTTATGTTGTATAGTTACATTTATATTTATGTTATAATGTTTAACTTTACATTTAATTAACTTGGTGAATACATTTTACACCCCTCGTATTTTCACAAATTGGGATGCTAGGAAGAATCGATGGTAGCCACTCATTGTGCGTGATAATTTTCATGGGAGTGACCCCAATTAGCATGCCACCAAAAAAACTTACTTTCAGCATGCCAATGTAGAATAAATCGAGAGGGATCTAAGAGCATGGTAAACTGCTTAGGTAAGTGACTTTTTCAATTTTCCTTACTCAAAGTGATCAATGATAATTAGGTTGTATTTTTTTGTTATTGGGTTGTCGTTCAATGTTAAAAATAGTCCTATTTGAATAAGTGACAAGAGGAAGAGTATCAGAGACTACATCATCTATCACATTCTTGTTCTTAGAATGTTGAAGGATTTAGACTTGTTTGTTAGTTTGTGTCTTAGGAGGATCTTTCTAAAATTACCTCATGAGATAGTATTTCCTTTTGGATTTTTCAAAATCCTTTTCTAGGAAAGTAGGAGAAAAGGAACTCACCTTTTATTGAATTCCAGATTCAAGAGCTCGTAAGAAAAGTCATAAGAGACTATAATTAGGCATATTAGCTTCTACTCTTATGGATATGGTCTCCAAGGATTGATGAAATCTTATTCTGATTCATTTTCATATTGTTAGAAATTGATGAAAGCATTGATATTTTTTTTAGGTAGATCATGATATTGGAATTCGTTCACTAGGGTTATCACTAGGGACTCTAGCTCAACTATGGAATTAGGAGGTAAGGTATGATAACACTCCAAATAATCTTGAGTGATAATTTAAGCTATGATATTTTTCATCATATGAATTGGTTCTAATCCGCTCCTTGTAAAAATTACCAAATTCCTTGATGTGAAGGGTGGGATCATCAGACCCTTCATAAGAAATAAAGGAGAAATTCCACCAATATCCATGCTAGCAATATAAAGTGCTAAAGGCTCTTGTTGGATTAATATTAGAAATTTGTTTTAGGTAGGGATTGTGTGATGGGCACCCCATTAGTCCCATTTGGAAAAGGAGGGGGTGTGGTTCCTGAAGATCCTGTTGTAAGGTTGTTGACTAATTGAGCCTTGTTGGATTTCATTTGAATGAATTGAGTTGTAGTAGTATATTTTTTTTGGATCATCCTATCAATAAGTTGGAGAATGAGATTGGTAGGTTCATAATTAGAGGAATTTTTATATGACCCTACTTCGGTAGCTTTCCCCTTTTATCCTCTTAGTACCCAAATTTGTTCTTCTTTTCAGTCTGAGTAGCATCAAAGATATGGGCATGAAGCTTGAAGATACATGAATCATGGTGTGTGTCGTTTTGTAGCCAGAGATATGGTCTAAATAGCACTCAAATTTATGGAGAGATGGATAGCACTCAAATAGGACTTGATCTTGTCCTAACTATTTTAGGTTGTTCCTTTCAACCAAGGTAAGAGAACCTATTTTGTAACCCTCAAATGGTGAAGGAGATGAAGATATCCCTCAATTTGTGAAAATAGTATGAAAGGGGCCTTGGGAAAATATGATCAACACTCCAAATCTAACTTTCACAAGTTGTCACTTCAAGATTATGGAGATACTTTCAATGTAAGGCAAGGGTTATCAAGACATTTTGAAATCCGATCATTACTCGCATACTTTAGCAAATGGATTTTGATCTTCTTTAGGTATATAGGTCAAAACAAGGGTAAAACAGGTAGGATTAGTTGTTTTGAATGATTTTTGGGTGGGAGTTTAGATAAGAAAACCAAGGTCCGCTAGACTCTTTGAGGATTTCAACAAAATATGGATAAACTTAACGACAGAAAGTATTAAAATGGTTAATCATCCCTTCAACCAAGATATGTGCATCAAATGGAGGCCCAAATCTGTAATTTTCCACACAATATTTGATCATCTATGACAAAATATTGAGTTATAATGAACCAATGAAGCATTTAGAAATCACTATTTAATCATGACCTAAGGTGCACCAATAGGTTTACAAATAATCTCTTAAGTCAAGGAAGGTAAAGTGATTTTAAATTTGTTTATCTCTTTATCATATGAAAGATCTTTGAATGTGAGATTTCAAATGCCACTAAACTATCACAAGAAATGAGACCATGTATGATCAAGAGAGATTTTAAACACAAGATCGCAACAGAAACAAGAAATACAAATTTGAAATGCATTTCGAAATGTAAGCATTCACATATTTTTCCCAAAGACAACACAAAATAACTCCAAAATGATCTCGATTTATCGAGAGGGGAATGTTTTGAAAATAATCTCAGAGCTTGTTAATGGCTATACATGTGCAACCAACTTAACATGATTTGAAATATGATACGAGAGAGAGTTACACAAGTTTCTCAAGTGGTCACTCGAGAGAATGGGCTTCTTCCCAGATTTTCTCGTGAAATTTTTAGTTTTCTAGGATTCTTTAAAATCTTCCAACCATTTACATGAAAAATTCATGCAATATATAGCATTCAATCTCCTTCGATCCTTCTTTCCCAAGAAAATAATATGCCAAAGGATCAAATTTGTTACAAAAATTCCTCATGATTCGCAGACAGGGACTTTTAACAGAACAAGTCCAAAAATTTACCAATTGTTTCAAAAAGAGATGAATCATTGAAAAATTTGCATTATTATCCATTATGGAAGCACATTTTTCATCTTCAAAGCCTGTAGACCCCCTTCCTTTCATTACTTCATCCCTATCCCTCCAAAATTTGACTCTGCAGCTTTTGGATCTCGATATTTCACATTTTTGGATGGGTTAGGGAAAAATTCATTTAAAAACATCTCTGATCTTCAAATTTATCCTCAACACTAATTTCATTGGTCTTTATAGGCACAAACGACATGAATTTGCCAAAAATTTGATGAAAATTGATGTAAAAATTACATCTCCAAGCTTCCTAGAGCTCAAATGGTGGCCAAACTGAAAAATGCACAGTTACCATTGATCTTCCTTTATCCTTTAATTTGAGCCCTCCATGTGTCACAATGTGATTGGAAATGGGCTTGGGATCACTTTTTGACATTTTAACACTTTTGGAAAAATGTAAAAATTTGACATTTTTCTCTGCCCCTCCACCCTTTGAAAATGAGCTTGACACGTGTCCCAATGTGGGTCCCAGCAGAATCGCGGCTCGATTCTACACATTTCCACCTTTTTTTGGAAAAAGGAAAATTTTCCAAAATATCCCCGCATCTTTGCCTCATGAAAATCAGCTGACACATGTCCCAAAGTGGGCCCCATTGGAATTGTAGACTAATTCTACACATTTCCACCTTTTTTTGGAAAAAGGAAATTTTTTCAATTTTCCTCCACAACTCCACCCTCCTGCAAGACACATGTCCTCATATGATTGGCTAAGGGCAGTGCTTCTCATTTCATATTTTAATCATATTCCATGAAGGAAAAATTTTAACATTTCCTCTGCCATCCCACACCTCCGCCATTGACTCCTCAGATGAATCTTGACTTTTTACCTTTGGGCTCACGGGTCCATTCAACGATTTTACCCTTTTGATAACTAGAGGCTAAAAATATAACTTGCCTTTGAAGGCCCACCTCCATATCCCGTGATCGATGCTGACACATTTCTTCATCTCATTGGTTGTGAGTTTACGGTCCAATTTTATACTTTAACTCTTTTTCACCAAAGGCCGAAAAGTATCAAACTCCTCTCGCCTTTCCATCTCCCCCACTTGCCACGTGTCCTCCTCTGATTGGATGTGGGCCTTAGGGGATTTTCTTCATTTCCATGCATTTTCCAAAGTTCCCTAAGGCACAAAATGACCCGCTCATCCGCCTTCACTTTGCCTGCGACACATGTACCTCCTCTCACGGGGCTGCAGAGTGAACACATTTTTCCAAAACACAAAAACATTAAGTTTTTAGAAATGACTTGCCGATCCTTGTCCAATTAGAACAAGCCACATTTCCAATGAATGCTGAAGAAGAAATTGACAAGAAAATGACGCTTGTCTAACCATCAAAACATAGAAAATGCCAAGGATGCCCTAGAATTCGATTTTTTTGCTAAGGATGAAAAATTTCTCAAAATTGAATCAACTGAAACATGTTTTCAAAGCATTTTTTTAATCATGGAATTGGATTTTCAATGGCATACAAGTGCAAATCGATCAATTTTAAACTTCCATGATCAAGAAAAAAGGAAAAATGGCAGAGCCCATAGATTTTGGAAAAATTAGGGCACAAAATAGGGCACACATGCAGATTTCTTTCAAATTGGGGCAAAACAAAAAGTTTGTGAGCATTTCAAGGCATTCAATTGGAGGGAAAGTTACAAACCACCAATTTGAGAGAAAAACATTTCAGAGCACATAGAATGAAGGAAAAATTAAGGAAAAATGGTGCAAGCTCAAAAATGGCACCAACATCGACTGCTCGGGGATGGTCACTCTCGCCGAGTGCCACAAGAAAAAAAGAAGCAAACCAAGTGCCACAAACAACCATTGGGAAACGGAGTCAAAAATGCAGGCGAAAAAATAGACCCAATTGACAAAAATGTCTTCCAAGAATAGGGCAAACCACAAACCAACAAAAACAGTAAAAAAAGAGCCAAAAAACAAATACTATACACTATACAAGTGGTGCATACCTCAAATTTGGGGATTAATCCAAGAAATACTTCAAATTTCTAACATTAACAGGTAGTTAAAGCAATTCCCCATCTAAGTTCTAGAGAAAAAGGTATTTTCACCAATTCTGATATCAATGGAGTAAGGGCCCATCCACAATGCATCAAATTTACCATGTTTTCCCTTATATACATGCCTATTATCCCACAACAAAACCAGATCTCCAACATTGAAATCCCTAAGAGTGACCTTCTTATCAAACAACCTCTTCAAATTCTTTCTAAATCGGCATGCCTTTGGTGGGATGCTCTTATTTCTTCATCCATCTCAACAATCGATTAATCCTTGCTTCATATGGACCGACCTCTTGATCTTCAAGTTGTTGAACAAACTGAAATGAAGATAATTTCAGATGTAAGGAAGAAGAGCTTGAGTTCCATACACCAACTCAAATGGGCTCTTACCAAGTAGCTCTTTTAATAGCGATTCTATCAACCCAAACTACAAATTTCATTTGTTCACCCCATTTTCTCTTGTTTAACTCCAAGGTTCTCCCAATGATTTTCAACAAGTTCTTATTGTTGGACTCATATTGTCCATTCCCTTAAGGTTTATAGTTTAAAGCATAAGTTAGATTGATTTCATACTCCTTACACATTTCCATCAAGGGTTTAACTCTGAAACACATGGCATTATCAACAAAAATCTTTATTAGCACACCAAATCTGCATATGATGTGATTCAATAAGAAGTCCATAACAACTTGGTGTGTTGATTTCTTGGTGGGGATTTCTTCTACCCACTTGGTGAAGTAATCTATGGCTACAAGAATCCACTTATGTCTAGCACTAGAAGGGTCTGAAATCTCACCAATGAAGTCTATTCCCCATTGTTTGAAAGGAGCTTCAATTGATACAAGATGCAAAGGAAGGGAGCCTGAAGCTTTCATTATTCTAGAGAAATGTTGGCAGCTTTCAAATTTTATAACCAATAGGGTTACATCTTTGAAGAGAGTAGGCCACCAATAACCAGCTCTCAAAATTGTGTGTTGTAACCCTTCCAACAAAGTGTCCTCCAAAAACTCCCCCGGAAATCAACAACTATTTTTGGAGCTTAATCTTTAGTTATACATTTTAAGAGGACACCTTCAGGTTTCTTCCAAGCTAGCCCAAAGTCAGTGATGATGTATTTTTGAGAAGCCATATTGAGGTCTCTTTTCTGATTTTTATTCAAATGATCAAGGCAGCATAGGTGTCTAAGGTAAAAGATTACATCCTTGTACCACTCAGAACTTACCAACTTCTCAAGAACATTTTACCTTTCTTCCTCTACTTCATTCACTTCCACAATCTGCAAGTTGCTCTCGGTCATAAGCTTAGCAATACCCAAACCTCTCACCAACTTTTCTGGTTTGGCTATCAATGCCATATTCTTGCAATTTGTTCACCCATCTACATATTTTGCTTAAGATCTCCATCTTTTATAATATGTCTTTTACCATGGTGTGGGGAACATAAGCAACAACTTTTGAACTTAAAATATAAGGCCTTAAAACCTTTGTTGCTTTCACCAAGGAAAATCCTTGTTTTTCCATGATTGTGTACTTTAACTTGGTAGCTTGTAAAGCCTTGCTAAAGAAGGCAATAGGCCTTTCAGCCCCATCTTCATCCTTTTGTATCAAAATAGATGCAATGGTATTTTCATAAGAAAAGGAGAATATTTGGAAAGGCTTCTTTTAATCGGAGCTACTAAGATAGGTGCATGTTTCACTACTTCTTTGATTCCTTCAAAAACCTGAATAGCAACCTCCTCTAATTTGATAACTTGGTCTTTCTTTAACATGAATGTAATAGGAAGAGTCAATTCAGTAAAATTAGACACAAACCTTCTAATGAAATTAATCTACCCAAAGAAGGATTGGATGCCCTTCTTTTTCTTGGAATTGGAACCTTGTTGATTGCTTCTACCCTCTCAGGGTCAATCATGACACCAACCTTTGAAACAATATGGCCAAGAAGCTTGGCCTTTTTCACCCCAAAATGACACTTCTTTGGATTAATAGAAATGACATATTCTCTACATCTGATCAAAATTCTTTCCAAGTGTTGCAAGTGATCTTTTCTACTCCCCGAAAACATAGTCACGTCATCCCGATAAGTTGTAATGAAGTCATATATGTGACTAGTAAAATCAACATCCATTTCTCTTTGGAAGGTAGCTCCAACATTCATGAGACCAAAAGGCATTCTTACATAGACATATGTTCCCCAAGGAGTCATAAAGGAAGTTTTAAATCTTTCTGAATCCTTGACAACAACTTGATTTTAGCCATAGAAACCCTCTAAGGTGAACAATAATTCAGATCCAATCACTAATGTAGCATGTTTTCCATGTTTGGAAAAGGATAATTGTCTTTCAATGAAGCTCTCTTTAGATATTTTAATTCTACACAAAGTATGATATCTCCATTTTTCTTTCTAACTGGCACAAGGTTTGTAACCCAAGATGAATACCTTGTGGGCTAAATGATCACTCCCTCTTTAAGTTTCTTCAATTCATCTTGCATTTTCATGGAGAGGAGTGGATTAATTGGCCTCTTCTTTTGTCTAAAGGGCTTGGAATTTGTTTCAAGAGGAATCTCATGCTGAAACAAGTCCTCTCTGTATGCTTTCAACTCTGAATAAGACCAAGCAAGATAGTCCTAATATTTATTCAATAGTTGAACATAGGACTGTTTTTCTTATTTGTTTAGATTGCTTCCCAACAAAACTTTTCTTTGTTTATCATTAGTTCCCCAATTATGCTCTTCCACATCCCTTGAGGTAGACATGTTTCTATTGATGATGTAATCAGCATTGTCAAAATTTGACTCAAGTGCAACAAGACCTCTAGGAATGGTGTTTGTTTTTAATTGGTTAATATCCTTTCTAAACAAAGTCTCTCTTCCTTTAGTCACACATGCCATTGGTTCCCAATCAATTTTCTGATATGCAAACTCACATTGATTTTATAAGAACCTTCGCACTTGAGCATCATCATTAAACACTTTCCAATGCTTGATTTTGTAAGGGACAAATGGCCTAGTTAACACTTCAATATTATAATCATAATAAGGTGAAACGGTGCAATTTTCAAATCTTGACCCCAACACTACCAACTTGTCAACAGCAAGATTGAAACTCTGTCATGATGAACAATGTTAAAGGAATCAAACATCTCAATTAGATCCCAAATTGTGTGTTTGTATCTGTTTCATCCACTCGATTTTTGTAGTATACAATTTTCTTATTTGTTTGACAACTAGCTCGAATCTCCTTTTGCAATGATGTCATTGACACCATACTTCCATACAATTCTCAAACCCAACAACAAGGCTTCATACTCAGCAATGTTGTTAGTACATTCAAAATTAAGCTTGAAGGAAAAAACAAACTCTTCCAAGCTAGGAGAAATCATAATTATACCAGCACCATTTCCAAATTTGGAGAAAGCTCCATCAAATAGAAAGGTCCAAGGGGAACCTACCTATTCAAGGCACTTTGACTGATCCATCTTGTGTTCTTTTCCATTAGCAAACCCAACAAAGTTATCAGCATCTACATCAGCAAACAACACCTCATAGGAAGCATTGTTGGGATCTTCAATAAGGTGTAACATCTTCTTTTCTCCATAAAGCTTAACAAGGATTCCTTCAATGAGAATAGTGGCAAAAGACATGTCCATTTGAATAGTCCCACCAACACTTATAGCCCACTTTCTTGACAAAAGCGTACCCCATTTGGCAGGGCAATCAACAATCACAACATCAAGATTCAAATTCTTACCTGGATAGGCTACAAGTTGTACCACCAAACCCTTCACACAACCAACTACCGAAACTTCTCTTGATTCCATCACAGTACACTTTCCATTGGATACTATCACTTTGATATCCAACTCATTCATGACTTCTAGAGGCATGATGTTGCATGATGCACAAAAATCAAACATACAATTGTGAAGTAGTCTATCCTTTATGATCAAATTTGTAAAGAATGGATCAAAATTCAATTGGGAATAACCAAGGATGTCCCTAAGTATACCTTAGGTGTTTCTCCAAGATCCCCTAATTCTATTGGTGTTTCAACGTCTGCAATGATTTGAGGAGTTCTAACAACATTTACATTTCTACTTGGGGTACTCTTCTCCTCTTTCAATCCCAAGTCCTCAAATGCTCTCTTCTTGTGCTCGGGGATCTTAAGCAACTCGGTGATTGGAACACTCACTTTGATTTGTCTAAATACCTAGGCTATGTTGTATGGAACACTCTTTGGTAAGGCAACATTGGAATGGAGACAATCAAATTCATTAGATGGCATGGGATTCTTGGTAGCTTGGGCATGAGGAGGACTGAAATGTTTGCCTGGGACAACAAAGATTTTGGCAAGTGTTTCTCTTCTAGGAGCTTCTTTGGGAATACTTGTAAGAAAGGGTGTTTTAGGTTTGGCTTGAGGCCCAACTCCCTTAACAACCTTTCTCCTAGTGTTATACTCTTTCTCTTGAGCCACAACAACATTCATTAACAATTTCATATCCTCCTCTCGAAGAGATACCACCGTCATACTTCTTAATCATCCAAGCTCTTAAGTATTCAAATTCATTATTAGGAATTTCAAAAGCTTGCACTACATAAACTTCAAGAGTATGAGAGGGAAGAAGGATTTGTCTGCATTTGATGCAATCCCAAAAGATTGCAGTTATCCTTGCACTTATTACCTCAATTGATGTTTCTCCTTCTTGTGAGCTTGAAGTACAACCCACCATGTAGATATCATCATCAGCACCATCATCATTATTAGCTTCACCATCTTGTTGGTCCACTTCACATGGAGGATGGGGCAGAAATCACCTATCACACAAATCAATATCAGTAACTTCCTCAACAATAGTAACCCTAGTAGTTAGGGGATCAAGCAACACTCTTCCTTCACGTGCTTGAGGATGTCTATTTGCATACCCCATGGTTCCTTCCCTCTATGATCAGATTTTTGATCACCTCTAGGATGATTATAAAATTTGTCATGGTTTTGTGCTTTTTACTAACCTTGTGAAGTTTGCCCAATTCCCTTCTCTACCCGGGATAACTTGTATGATATTTCTTTGACATCCCATGCCAAAGTTTTCACAACCTTCTCCAAATCAGCACCCTTGCTAGCTTGAGGTTTTTAGGGTTTATCAACTTTACACCATCTCTCTTAGGAGGTTTTCTAATTTTTGATATTGTTTTCAATTTGAAGTGCTATGGTGAAAGCCTTCCTTAGATTGCCAAGGTTCTTGTCTCTTAAGTGGTAGGCTGCCTTCTTATCAAATGCATCTACATATTTGATCAAGCATGACTCATCACATGGCCTCAAATTAATAGGAAGCCTTCTCAAAGTTTTGTTAAACCTTGTGTTGAATTCATGCACTGATTCATTGGGGTTCTTCTTGATATTTTCAAACTCAGACAAGAGAAACCTAGGATCAGTTTTGTCACCATATTGCAATCTGAATGCATTCTACATTTTATTCCATGAATCAATAGAATTATTAGGAAAGGCCTTGTACCAATCCCTAGCATCCTCCTCTAAAGTGTGGACAAACAATTTAATGTACACATCCTCAAATCCAATTTCAAAATCCTCCATCATATTAATAAAGAGTTTCAAATGTTGATCACCTGTTATGGCATTAGTCCCTTGGAACTATGGAAATCTACTTCTAACATCATGAGGCACAACATTAGGATAACCAGCCATTCCCCTAAAATTTATTGGGCCAAAGGTATTGACCACAAATAGAGGCCTCGGTGGAAGCTTATCCATGTTGTCTAGTGAAGGTGATCTTAGGGGTGACACAAGATGATGAGGAGTGTGAGGTCTTTCGGGCTCAATAATGTGGTTCACAAGATTGGTATTCTCTAAATGCTGATTTTCTTGGAAAGTTTTACTAGAATTGAAACACACAGGTGCAGTTTTAAAAAGGAACTCACTGTGTACAATGAAGGACCTTCACTAGTTGAAGTAAACAAGTTTATGAGAAGATTGCTTGAATCATAATCACCGGAAGAAGAGTGATAATACTCTATTAAAGGTTGATCTCTCTAACCAATGGATATACCTTTGCTTGATGTCCGACCTTCAAAACCTTCCAAACTTTTCTCTCTTTTAAAATTGTCTTTCCAAATTCTTGAAATAAATTTCTACTTAGGTCTCTCCCTGAAGAGAGATCTTCTTACTTCGATTTTGCATAGATTAGCAACACACAAAAAATGACAGAAAGCTAAGACCTTTGGTATTTATCAAGATCAAAATATCATGGAGTTGCCACTAAGTATTTTTACCCTAGTTGTGCAAATGCACTAAAATACTCTATCAAATACCTATCAGCACTGAAAATATTGCAAAACTTTATAGATCAGACCTTCCTTTTTCTTGAATTTATCAATCACAAATGTAAATGAAGTGCAACTAGTGCTGGAAACTGATAAAATTGCAGAAATTTTTTAAACCTTTGCATACACCTTGAAAATATGAGTATAGAATGATGTTTTAACAATATATTTGTAGACGAAATTACAAGAGACATTACCAGGGTTTGATATGCATTCAAATATCTCAAATATGTATGCACATGGATCAAATTGAACTAAGAATGTCCCCGGTAATGGAACCATTGGTGTTGGTACCCAAATTTGTTCTCCTTTTCGGTCGATCGGGAATCAAAGATATGGCATGAAGCTTGAAGACAGATGGATCATAGTGTGTGTCATTTTGTAGAGCAGTGGATATGATCTAAGCGGCACTCAAATTTGTGGAGAGATGGATAACACTCAAATAGGACTTGATCTTGTCCTAACTATTTTAGGTTGTTCCTTTCAACCAAGGTAAGAGAACCTATTTTGTAACCGTAGTCAATTTTACTCCCACTATAAAAGGAAGGAATCCCATGCGTGCCGGCCTATCACCCAGAGAAGTTGAGCACTCACCCGAGGCACACGTGGGTGCCGAGTCTCTCTTTTATGTGATTTTTAGTGGGAAGCATTTATCTATGATTAGTGTAAGAGTATTCAAGAAAGAAGTTTAGACATACAAGAATCATAGGGCTCAGAACGACCTCCAAATCCTTGTAGCTTCTTCAGACCAGATGTTTTAACAGACTCCATAACATATATTATAATAGAAAGAAAGATACAATCATTCATTCATAGCATGCAAGGAAAGAGAACTCCTATGAATGAAATATACATTAAAGCTATTGATATCCATGTCTATTTGCAACAAGGTAACCTCATTGTATTCATTGTTTCATTACAAAGAGCCATAAAGGGAAGACCGCAGTCATGCACATCACTAGGCTTGTATAACTATGCCAAAAGAAAAATAAATTACAATACTGGGCCTAGTACATTCCTATCTGAATCAAATTTCCACTCGCAGCAATCCTGCAAAGCTTCACCCATGTTATCTCTCTCTCTATGTATATCTCTTCCTCTATCTCTATATCCCCATCTGTATGTTATCTCGGTCTTTGTATATATTTTCCCACTGCAAGAACTTGTATTTATCATCTTCCCATGCTACCAACTCACCTTGCCGCGCCCTCAGATCCATCACCAAGTGTCGAATGTGGTCCTCCAAGTGAGCATGTTCCTTCAGGCCTGAGCTCTCCACTCCATCTCATGATGATCTTCTAGAAGATCCCATCGCTGGCATGCTCTTTTCTAGGCCACTTGTTGCTAAGTTGGACTCTTATCCACGTGCAACCAATAACGCTTTTCACATGTTCTCGCATTTAATGCTTAAATCAGCTAATTCTGAACCTCCTTTTGCGCGTCGCGTGAACCATGTGCCTTCTTAACTCTTCCTCATGTGTAATTTTACCTTGTGCACCCTTTTATAACTAGGACCCCACGCGCCCACGCACCTTCATACTTAGTCAATTTTCTAGGGGCCCAACATCACCCCACACTACGCCTGTTCTCCATCCTTAGAAACATTCTACTTGACCAAGGTGCAAGTTGGTTCAATGGAACCAAGATGTAGACATATCTTACAAAATGAATAAGGAATGAAAGAATAGGGGAAAGAATGAAGAATGGGGGAACATTAATTCAAAAGGTAGGGAAATTCCAGCATAGATCTTCCTCTAGCTTGTTCCACACTTCGACCTCGCCCTTTGCCTTCTGGCATAGGTCGCCCACCAGGGTGCTCACTTCATCAAAGCTTAGGCCAGCTCCCTAGGTGCCCAAAGTGTCCACAATTTGTTCCATTTCCTTACCCAAATCCGTGAGCTTGTCCATTCTTCTGGTGATCTGGGGGTATAGTTCCTTCATTTGGGCCTTAATTGAGCTTCTTAAAGCCTCAATCGCCTCTGATTTCTTTTCTACCTTAGCTAGAACCTTGTCCCTCTCTGCCCTATTCCCCTTGTTCTTTTCCTAGAACTCCTTCATCTCTGCTTCAAGCATGGCAACCAAGGAGCTTGCCACCTTATCTCGATCTGTGCATGTGTTGTATGTGGCTTCTGTAGACTGGGTAATGACCTTAATCTCCACAAGTACTTGGTTGTACTCGGAAACAAGTGCTATCACCTTTAACCGGTCCTCCTCCTTCAGGCACGCGGCCACTTCCTCCATAGATTCCAATGCCAAGGGTCATCTCTCCATGGTGAGGATGTGCATTAAGTATTCTAGGCATTCCAGCGTCGATGCATACCTCTGGGGGATTGGCGTTAGATCTGGGTGTTTTAAAATGATGGCACTTTTTATCGATTCTACCTTTTTGTAGACCTCCTGCACCTTTTCCTTTTCCTCCTTGAGCTCGCACTTTAGCTGTGCACTGATTAATTCCTCCTACTTTAAGTTTCTAGCCACCTTAGCCAAATCTTCTTCCTTCTTTGCCAACTTTCCTCTAAATCCCTTATGTGGTCATTTCGTGTAAATATCATTTCCTTTGTTTTTTGTAACCTTGTTTAGAGCATTACACACTTGCTCGTCTGAGAGCTCCTAGGAATTTACTAAGGGGTTGTCTCCCTTAGACTCTGGCAACGTGATAAGTGCCTTTTGGAAAACTTCAAAGTCTAGCTCATCAATGTGGGACTCAAATGCCCAAGAAAGCATCTTCTTGGTCTTGGGGTACACACCCTCCTTCTCAAACAATCCCATGGCTATAAGTTTCTCAGTGGGTATCATGCTTTGGAACCATGCGCATAGCACCTTCCTTGAATCATCCACATAGCCCATTATCTACCTCTATTCTGCATCTAGAGTTCTTCTACCGAGCGTGTGCCTTTGGGGAAGCTAACTATCAGAGTGGGGCCTCCTAGGCTGTCATGTCCCTTTTCAATGCTCTCCTCCTTCCCTTCCTTAAGTACTATGTCTGTGCTACGCTCTAACTCCTGGTCTACAAGGGCCTTGAGCATCTTCTTCACTTCTCACTCTGCCACTTTGGTTATCTACTCCTTGGTAAAACTTATGTCTCCCTACTTCTCCATGGCATCCTTCTCATCCATCTTTGTATCTTCAGTGCCTTCATCACCTTGTGTGCCTTTTCATCGCGTGAATACAAACTCTTTATTTTCATCCCCACTCTCTTCCTCCGAGTCATAGACACTAAATACATGAGGTTCCAAAGGTTCCTTATCTTTCTCTGGCTCTTCCTCCTGATCACCACATCCTTCACTCTCATCCTCTCCTTCTCCTAGGTATCTCTCCAAGTTATCAGTCACCTCTAAGTCAGATTCTTCATCCACCCTCTACTTCTTCCTAAGAGGTGTCTTCTGGTCAGGATATTCTACCTTCTCTTCTTCCTCTTGTGACTCCTCCATGGTGGTGGGTTGTTTGGGTGCCTCTACTTCTGGCATCTTCTCCTTTACTAGAGACTTCTTTCTCCAAACATAGGTGCTTGGCTTGGCACTTGTAGAAGGCATGCTCACTATCTGAGTAGTTGGCACACTTGGTGCTCCTTCCTCTCCTCTACCTCTCTTCTTAGACGCTAGCTTCTTCTTTCCCAAGGGGTCCTTAGGTATTGAGATCTCATCCACCAAGTATGTTCCATTCTCAAACTTTGGCCTTATGCGAATGTACACGCGCGCCGTGGATCCTTCAGCGATGGGAAGCATTATTTGCCAAGTCATATGGATCTCATGTGACATGTACTTCTCCACATACACGCACTTACCTCTGGGGTATTTTACTTTCTTCCTCATATCCCCGTGTTCCTGGTCCAACTTCCCTAGCTCCAGATTATCTTGTTTGATTCTTTAAATCGGTTCACCCCCACTTGGAAGTATTGGGAAGTGAACGCAAAAGGGAGCTTGCACCAAGGGCTCCATGATTCATCAATAAGTTTGAACCTACCTAAGCAGTAGTACTAGTACACCACGAACTCATCTTCTCCCTGTGTGGATGTTGGGAGTTGTTTAGGGATCCTCCATTCTACCCCGAATGCATTTCTCAAGCGCGTATACCACTTTTTTAGTTGCGCTTTTTGGGGAGTCGTCATTGTATCACATTCATATTTTCAAACCTCCTCATAGGTGAAGGGTATTGGTGGTACTCCCACACAAATTTATTTGATGCATCCGGCACTCCAATCTTTGCAAACACTATGGTGAGAAGGACATTTCCAAAGAGGATCCTGTCCCCTTCCTTTGCACATTTAACTATCTCCTCTACAATGTACGTGGACAAGTTGTAAATAGTCCCCTCTGCAATCTTCCTACAGACATGTAGCCATGGCTTGTTGACTTGCATCCATCTTTCTTGGCCATTTAGCTTTATTACCAGGTGTGCAATGCCATCTTCATAATGGGTTCCTTGATGTCTGAGATGTCATAGTACCGCGACCCTTTCTTGTAGGCATACTCTATGATGGTCTCTTGAATAGCCTCCTTGTCGCCAAGGTCATCTTCTAGGATATCTCCCTTGCATATGAGGCCTGTAAACTATGAAATAAACTGAGGAGTCATGTGCATTTTGCGCCCAAAAAGTGGAAGTAGTCCTCATGCACCCGAGACATTAACCAATGGTACAAGTGATCTAGCTTCCAAAAATAAGGCAACTCATAGAGTTTTAGAAACCTTTCCTTCACCAATTTGACCTTTACGTCATCATTGTAGATAGGTAAACCTTCAGGTGTTTGTTTATTGGTTGGGTGTACCAGCTCTAATGCCATTTCTTTCTCTATAGTGTTAGTTTGGTGATTACTTTCACCGACCGGTATTCTTCTCAAATGGGATTCCCATTCCTTTCCCATCATCACTTCATCTGGGTGCTTTGCATTTATGCATATCATTCTTCATTTGTATCTACCTCGGGTTCTAGTTGTTTAGCCTTAGCTTTTCCCTTTCCTTTCTTTGGTGCCATGGTCGAGGTAATTTTATCACTCCAATCCTCTCCTTGTTACTCTACTTTCCTTCTCCAAACCTTCCATCTCATATCCGCGATACAATTCTTCTAAACCCATGCCCTAGTTTTCAATGATAAAATCTTCACAAGACAATGTCTTTTGTACTTCCTTCCATGCCTGTGTAATTCCTTCCTTATGGTTTGCAATCTCAAACTAGATCTTCATGTTTTTAATCACACAAATCTTCCACTTGATCGAATCTGAAAAACCCTAGCTGATAGAACTTTCTTATATCTCTAACTCTTTGTTTTCGCAAAGTAAAATGAGAGTGCCCCGACCCTCTATTTATAGTTTTTCCTTTTTCGGTCATTAAATGCTATTCTACCTACCATGTACTTGTTCATTTAATGTGGCTTTTTAAAACAAATCCCATCTTCAGCACCTTCACTCACATGCCCTTCCTGCACAAAACCCTCTTTAACTCGTGCGCCCTTCCTACGTGAAAATGCTTCCAACCTTCTAGCACGCAAACCAACCTAATAGGAGACTCTTATGCATGCTCAACACACACTGAAGGAACTTATTATGTCTAGATTATTTCTTTCACCTACCTCATGTTGCTTTAACTGTGCTTCCTTTTCCTTTGTACGTGGGATCTACAAGTAGCTTTATCCTGGCACCAACCATTCTATCTTTTCTCTTCATCTCTCTTTCAACTAGGCTACTCAACAAGGCTCTTCAACACAACTTCCTTGGTACTTTTAATCACACGCTTCTTCACTTTTCTCCACCCCACACTTAAAAAATGTGTGGTCCTCTACACACTCATAAATTCTCCAAAAATAGCAATAAGGTTACCGTGCCTAAGGCACAAAACAAAACAACAACGCGAAAGGGAAACACAAGGGAAAGAAAATGCATAAAGGAAAACTTCTAAACTAACTAGAAAAACTACCTTATTTACAAACACCAAGAAGACTTATTTATAGTAGGGATTTAACCTACTACCATTGAAGTGTCCAAGAAACTTCATTCCATCTAGCACTTGTAACTAGCACGCGCTGAATCAAGGATGTACAAGATTGTGTAGGGACCTAACCAATGGAATTTCAACTTTCCAGGATGGCGCAAAAATTTAGAATCATACAGTAACACCATCTTCCCAACCTCAAACTTCTTATTTCTAATATGGTGATCATGTCAAGCCTTTTTCTTTGCCTTTTCTATTGTTTAGATCCAACGGGCAAGTGATCATCTCTCATCCAGTTTCATTAGTTCATCAATTCTTTCTTCCAGCACTTGTTCATCAGCTAATCCTCCTACATGTGCTATTTGCAGAGAAGGTAACATAAATTCAATCAGAAAAATAGCTTCCATGCCAAACACCAATTAAAAAGGTATGGCTTTATTTAGTCTTTTATACGTAGTCCTATAAGCCAATAAAACTGTTGATACCTTGTCATCCCAATCTGTCTTCCAACATCATAGATTTTGGTCAAGGTATGACTCAATATTTTGTTGAATGCTTCCACAGTTCCATTTTCTTGTGGGTGATAGGGTGTAGTCTTATGATGAGCTACCATGAACTTAGATAGCATGATCCTCATAGTCTCATTTAGAAAATGTGTACCCCTATCACTGGTCAAACTCAAAGGGCATCCATACCTCGTGATAATGTTCTCCCATAAGAACCTTGCCATTATTGTTGCCATGCAATCTTTAGTTGGGGCTACTTCCGCCCACCTTGTGAGATAATCCATGTAATTTATGACATAAGGTGACCAAAGGTCCTACACCTTGCCAAAGTGCAATAGGTCCTACAAAGTCTATCACCCACTTTTCAAAAGGCTCCGTGCTAGGAATAGGATGCAAAGGCATTTCATCCCTCCTTCCTGGTTTGCAATGCGTTGACAGTGGTCACATGCTTTACAATAATCCCTACAATCTCTATACAAGGTTTCCCACCATAAACCTGCCATTAATATTTTACACGCGGTGGCATCACCTACGTAATGCCCACCCACACTTCCTCCGTGTGCTTCCTCCATGATGGCCAGGTGCTCATGCTCTAACACACATCTGTGCAAAACTTCATCACATCCCAATTTGTATAAGTCTCCACTAATCAACATGTAGGGCGTGATGTGTATGGCCAACTACTTCTTTTCTAATGCCTTCATCCCATCCGGTGCCACACCTTCTTTTAAAAATACAACAATCTCTTCCAAATCCAAGGGCACGTCGTGCTATAATCTAAACAGTTGTGCATTTGACATTTCTTCCTCAATACTTTATGCATCCTCTCCTGAATCAATTCTTGATAGATGATCAGGTCCACAATTTCTTTTTCCAGGCTTCACTACAATGGTGAATTCAAACTCTTGAAACAACAACACCCATCGACATATGTGCCCTTGAAGAACGGGCTTGTTCACTAAATACTTTAATGCCATATGGTCGGTGTAGAATACAAAGGGTGTCACCAATAGATACTGTCTAAATTTGAAAAGTGTATAGATCATTGAAAATGCCTCGCACTCGGTTGTGGTATAATTTTTCTCTACTGGTGTTAACTTCACCTCACAAAATAGAGAGGATGATCAACAATCCCCTCACCTGGTTGTGTAAGTACTTGCTCTAATGGCGGTTCCTGAGGCATCTAGATGGACATGGAAGGGCTTATCCCAAGAGAGAAATTGTAAAATAGGCATTGTAATAAGCCTATATTTTAATGTATCAAATGCCCTTTGTTGTGTCTTTCCCCAATGGAAGGTAATTTTTTGTCTAAGCAACTCTTCTAAGGGTACGACGATCTTGGCATACCCCTTAATGAATTTTATGTAATACCCTGTATGCCCAAGGAATCGCAAAAGCGCTTTGGCTATTAGGCTCCCTTAACCCCAAAATAATCTGTAAATTTAGTGGGATATACTAGCAAGCCCTCCTTACATATGTATAGATTTCACACCCAACGAATCCTTCCAAAATTTCTTCAATGAAGGGGGTCGGAAATGGATCAATGACACAAACTACATTCAATTCCCTATAATCCACACAAATTCTAATCCACCCATCCTTCTTGATGTTAATTACCATTAGACTTATCCATTCTGATTCTTCTACTGCCTCAATGATCCCAGAAGCTATCATCTTGTCTATTTCCTCCTTAACCTTCACACGTAAGTTGGGATTCATCTGGTAGGGCCTTTTCTAACCAGGGCACGCACCTTCCTTTAGTTTTATCCTCATCTCCCCAAGGAATGGTGAACACCTTTTAGCTCATGGTACCCACATGGGAATAAATCCTCGAATTCACACAACAGATCAATGATCTTTGATACTTCCTTCTCCGTCCAATAATCTCCAATAATAGCTTCCTTAGGTTCTTCTCCTAAACCGATGTTAACTTTCTTTGTCTTTAATGGCTCATGGTAAGCACGCACGTGAGCATCTGCACTATCCACTACTTCATGCATCCCTATAGAATGGCTAACATCTAAACTTTTTGATTCCTCTCCATCAATCACATATACTAACTTTCCCTTCTCCTTTTCCAAACACGCGTGCTCAAGTTGTAACTCTTTTGTTTCTTCAATCTCTTCAAAGCACGCCTCTAATCCTGGTTCACCTAATAGTTCTAATAGCCTATTTTCCATTCTGGCACTATCCCCCATGGTAAGGTGCTTGATACCTTGCAAGGCCTTAGAAAATGATGGTTTGGTACTCTGATACTCAAAGGTTTGAATAAGATCGCCATGCGAGCTCTTGCCAATTCCTTGTCTGGGGGCATGTCTCCGAATGAATGTACCATGTGTGCACACAACCCTACAGTGTTGAATACAACTTTTTCACCTAGAGGGATGGTGGAAACACTTCTACGACTTCTCTCCAAACACATTCACATTCTTGCATATGGAAAGAGGCGGGCTCCTTCTCATGGTAGTATTTGATGATGGTGGGTACATTACTTCTAAAAAATCTAACAGAGAGAGCAATCCTTACCTTGCACCAGTCTAAAAGGCTCTCTTGGTGCATGGCCCACCAAAAAGCTACTGTGCCGAGCAAGATGTAACTCAGCATCTCCCTTTGTTCCTTCTCATTCTTCCACTGAGCTTCTATCTCCTACAGAAAGATCTCAGGGAAGGCTCCTCCAGAGTACTTGGGAATTTATTTTCCTCTAAGGCACCAAACCATGCATGCCTTTTTTACCTTGGTCACCGATACTCTTAACTACCATCCCATTAATTCGTAAGTCTCATGCACGCAATTATCACATGCTAGACTACTTTGGTATCACTCACTGACTGAGCATCTTCAAACTAGATAACCCCGTTAATAGGGTATACCATCTCAGGGTCTCTGATTGAGTGCACATAAATCTTGTCCAAAACTTCTTCTCCCAATGGTTCAATGTAGGGCACTAACTTCCCATCAACCAGGGGTATAATGACCCACTCCCCTTTGTTCTTGGCGATGTATCCTTTTTTGAACTGAAGGTCCGCATTATTCTTATAACACCAAGGGTACCCAAGTAATCTTTGGGAAATTGTCTCGCCTCAATGAGCGCTAAGCCTTCAAAGTCCCAAGAAACTTAGCTCCCTAAATAGTAGTAATCGCATCCTTCAAGACACCGATGGGCATTACCTTAGTCTTGTTTGCCATAAATAACACATTTGAAGATTACTATAATGCAGGGCTCCCATCTCGATGCCATGCATCCAAAGTCAAAACATTAACCTTCGTGTTAGTGTCAATGAGTATATTCTTTGAGGAGCCATCCATCCACAACTGCATTCAATGTAATCTCCTTGTCATAGTTGAGGCTATGAGGGGAACGTTCACGTGCAAGACTTTTCTCTCACACTCTCTTCTCTAGCACATGGTACCTTCTCTCTCAACCAGGATCCTAGAAAACAAATGATGTTCTCCTGCCTTAGCATTTTACACACCTCCTTGACCTCATCTAAGTCATCTTTTTGTGCCTTGATTCTCCTTCCTTATTCCTCCCTCCTGGATTGCTCCTTTAGACACTAGATCTCCCCTTACAAGCTTTAAATAACATACATGGTGTCTTGATATATCTCCTTCTGATGCGTAGGGTCTAGATACTTTCCATGAACAACCTCTTCTCTTGAAACTAGGTTCTTCTGTCTTGGTATCTCCCTTGTGTGCGTGAATTCTGCCCTTGTTGTTACCAATACATGCTCTAAAAATTCATCCCATGTTACCTAAAGCATCCCTTGTATGTCCGATTTTTTTATGTTGACCATCGTAGTGCCTTTTTCCTTCCAAAGGTCTTTGTAGATTCATATGCTCAAATAATTCAAGCACTACCATGAGCACCGCAAAAAGTCCGAGCACTCACACTTGTAATGTTTTGTAGATCCACGGTTAAAAATGTTCCTCACGATAACTAACTCCTTCCTCCATGGTTACCTTGTCCATAGAATCCTCCTCAAAACCTCTTCCACACGCGCCTCCATCTCGCACGCTCTTCATGTGAGTGATCATCATTTTTAGAACCACTGCACCGCTGGCTGGTTTGGCACACCTCATGATCAATGGCCTCATGTATCGATCAATGTGCCTACGGTCTTTAGTATCATGGGTCATGGAGGTGTAAATATTGCAATAACAAGATACATTATTGTTGATCGCATGCTACTGAGTAATGAAAATATACTTACATCATGGTCCCCATGACATATTTCATAGTCTAACATCATAGCACGTCTGCCCAGTCCTGCGGGGAAATTATCCTTAACATGCCCCTCTATTTCACAGTATGTGCACCATAAACCAGTCATGAGTCTCATGGACTGAGTTCACAGATAGATTTTCCAACTTCTTAGCCATAGCAGCAATCGAGCCTCCCTAAGAACGGGCTAACGCTAGTATCAATACTACCAATAGCTTCTGCACGCAAGGTAACCTCCAATGCTTCATGTGGATCGTAAAAGTTTTTCGAGATAAGGCCCTCCTAAAAGGGGTGTTCAATCCTCCAATAAACCACTATGCATGCTGAGAAGGATGTATATCATATGATAATTTAGACAAGAGATTTTTAAAGCATGCATCATGCTCTCACACACTCTCTGCCATTCCTTTTGTATCTCCTTCAAAGCACTAATGCTCTTCTGCTCAAACTCAGGAATGTGGAAATCTACCAAGAATGTATTCTTTAAATTATTTTAATCCACCACCATTTGATGAGGGTCATACTTTCTATACCAGCTATGTGTGCACCCTTGCAACATGGTTATAAATTGACTAGCCTTTCATTCTGGGATTGTGATACCTTTCACGCACCATAGCAGTTCACACTTGTGAACATGTTCTGCAACATCCTCAATGCCCCTATAATTTGGTAAATGTAGAGACATCTTAAAGAAAACCTGAGGTGGTGACTGGGGTCCTTGTCCTGAACCAGAACTTTGGTTCCCTCTAATTTTTCCTCTACCACCTTATCCACCAGGTCCACCGGGTCTTGTACCTTCAGAGCCACTAGATCCACCATAACCACTTTGGGTCCAAGGGCCTATAGAAGCTGTGTTAAATGCCCCCATAGTCCCACCGAACTATGGACCAACATGATCTTTGAAAGCACCCCACTACCGCTAATTTTTCTCGTGCCACTCCACGATGCAAGACCGAAAGCTTGTACACTTTCCCTTGTCAAAAACTCCTCCAAATCTTTGGAATATGTGCAGCCATAGAAGAAGGAACTAAAAATTATACCTCCTAGGCAAGAGTCTATCTCTTCCACTTGGTTTCAATTGGGTCAATACTTCCTCTTGGATCGGAAAACCAAGCACTGGGCTCGGTCACTGGGGGTTTATATATGTGCTAATGACTCTCCTTTCTCCATGTGATGAAATCTCACCAGAAATTGAAGGGGTCTCCCTCATGCACTTTCCAAGATGGGGTAAAGCATAGACTACTCAAGTTTCACGTCTTCCACGTGAACCACAACTCCTTCCTGCAAGGTCTGTCTCCATAGATCCATCACACTAGTAGCCTCACGTCACCTAGTAATCTCCCTTTCACACATTTTTCCATACTTGAGCCATCCTACTTCCCTATCCTTTCTTGTCGTATCATCTACCATCTTCCTCCACCGAGCTTCATTATCCAGGTGCTTAGAATAGTTTATTCAGCCATCGGGAGAGCCTCTAAACTCATGGTAACCATCAATATCTTCATAACTAGAGGAATAACATGTAGAAATGTTCCTCTAGGTTCTTGTAGAAACTCAAACTCAGTAATCTCTAGGCAAGAATACGTGGAAATGGCATATTCCAGAGTGTAGCTAGCTAGTACTCCTCCCCACTAGTGATCTAAAGCATGGGTCCACATCGATCTACACTTGGAAACCTATGGTAGTCTTCTTTGGTCCATATCCATGATCCATAACACTAACTTGATCTAGATGCATAGGCTGAAAGCCATCCATATAACTCTACTAGGAAGCAAGAGAAAAAGTCTCATACAGATCATGGTAGAGATTCTCTTCTACCCATCTATGTGTATTGAACTCAGGTCTAGTGTTGAATCTCTGAGAAAATTCATCCTCCATGCTCTTAAACCATGATTCAACATTTTCCAATGTTAACCGATCCATCATTACTCTTTACACAAATCATGATGCATGTTATATCCCACTACAACTTTGAAAAGAGGTCCCAGAAATGGAACCAAGATGTAGTCAATTTTACTCCCACTATAAAAGGAAGGAATCCCATGTGCACCGGCCTATCACCTAGCAAAAGTTGAGCGCTCACCGAGGCACACACGGGTGTCGAGTCTCTCTTTTATGTGAGTTTTAGTGGGAAGAATTTATCTATGATTAGTGTAAGAGTATTCAAGAAATAATTTTAGACATACAAGAATCATAGGGCTCAGAATGACCTCCAGATCCTTGTAGCTTCTTTAGACTGGATGTTTTAACAGACTCCATAACATATATTATAACAGAAAGAAAGATATAATCATTCATTCATAGCATGCAAGGAAAGAGAACTCCTATGAATGAAATATACATTAAATATATTGATATCCATGTCTATTTGCAACAGGTAACCTCATTGTATTCATTGTTTCATTACAAAGAGCCATAGAGGGTGATGGTCATGCACATCACTAGGCTTGTATAACTATGCCAAAAGAAAAATAAATTACAATACTAAGCCTAGTACATTCCTTTCTGCATCAAATTTCCACTCATAGCAATCCTGCAGAGCTTCACCCATGTTATCTCTCTCTCTGTGTATATCTCTTCCTCTATCTCTATATCCCCATCTATATGTTATCTCGGTTTTCGTATATATATTCCTACCGTAAGCACTTTTATTTATCATCTTCCCACACTACCAACTCACCTTACCATGCCCTCAGATTTGTCACCAAGCATAGAATTTGGTCCTCCACCGAGCATGTTCCTTCAAGCCTGAGCTCTCCATTCTATCTCATGATGATCTTCTAGAAGATCCCATCACTGGCATGCTTTTTCCTAGGCCACCTGTTGCCAGGATGGAATCTTATCCACACGTAACCAATCATGCTTTTCATGTGTTCTACCTTTGATGCTTAAATTGGCTAAGTCCTGAACCTCCTTTCATGTGCCGCACAAACCATGTGCCTTCTTAAATCTTCCTCCTGTGTGCTTTTACCTTGCACGCTCTTTTAGAACTAGGATCCGCATGGCCATGTGCCTTCATACTTAGTAAATTTTCCAGGGGCCCAACAAAAACCCTCAAATGGTGAAGGATATGAAGATATCCCTCAATATTTGAAAATAGTATGAAAAGGGCCTTGGGAAAATATGATCAACACTCCAAATCTAACTTTCACAAGTTGTCACTTCAAGATCATGGAGATACTTTTAATGCAAGGCAAGGGTTACTGAAGACATTTTGAAATCATGATCTGTTCTACATACTTTAGTAAATGGATTTTGATCTTCTTTAGGTATATAGGTCAAAACAGGGTAAAACAAGGTAGGATTAGTTGTTTTGAATGATTTTTGGGTGGGATTTTAGATAAGACAACCCAAGGTCCACCGGACTCTTTGAGGATTTCAGTAAAATATGGGGAAACTTAACAAAGTAGAAAGTATCAAAATGGTTAATCATCCCATAAATCGGGATATGTACGTCAAATGGAGACCCAAATCTACACTTTTCCACACAATCTTTGATCATCTATCACAAAATATTGAGTTAGAATGAACCAATGAAGCATTTAGCAATAACTATTTAATCATGACCTCGGGTGCACCCAAAGGTTTACAAATAATCTCTTAAGTCAAGGAAGGTAAAGTGATTTTAAATTTGTTTATCTCTTTATCATATGAAAGCTCTTGAATGTGAGATTTCAAACGCCACTAAAATATCACAAGAAATGAAACCATGTATGATCAAGAGAGATTTTAAACACAAGGCTATGATAGGAAATAAGAAACACAAATTTGAAATGCATTCTAAAATGTAAGCATTCATGATTTTTCCCAAAGACAACACGAGAATAATGCAAAAATGATCAGATTTATCAGAGGGGAATGTTTTGAAAAATAATCTCAGAGCTTGTTAATGGCTATACATGTGCAACTAACTTAACATGATTTGAAATCAGATACAGAGAGAGTTACACGAGTTTCTCAAGTGGTCACTTAGAGAATGGGCTTCTTCCCAGATTTTCTTGTGAAATTTTTAGTTTTTCAGGATTCTTTAAACTCTTCCAACCCTTTGCATGAAAAATTCATGCAATATATAGCATTCAATCTCCTTCAATCCTTCTTTCCCAAGAAAATAATATGCCAAAGGATCAAATTTGTTACAAAAATTCCTCATGATTTGCAAACAGGGACGTTTAACAGAACACGTCCAAAAAGTTGCCAGTTGTCTCAAAAAGAGATGAATCATTTCAAAATTCACATCATTATCCATTGTGGAGGCACATTTTTCATCTTCAAAGCATGCAAACCCCCTTCCTTTCATTATTTCATCCTTATCCCTCCAAAATTTGACTCTGTAACTTTTGGATCTAATATTTCACATTTTTGGATGGGTTAGGGCAAAAATTCATTTCAAAAACATCTCTAATCTTCAAATTGATCCTCAAAACTGATTGCATTGGTCCTTGCAGGCATAAACGACACAAATTTGCCAAAAATTTGATGAAAATTGATGCAAAAATCGCATCTCCAAGCTTCCTGGAGCTCAAATGGCGGCCAAACTAAAAATGCATAGTTACTGTTGATCTTCCTTTATCCTTTAATTTGACCCCTCCACATGTCCCAAGGTGATTGGAAATGGGCTTGGGATCACTTTTGACATTTTAACACTTTTGGAAAAATGTAAAAATTTTACGTTTTCTCGCCCCTACACCCTTTGAAAATGAGCTTGACACGTGTCCCAATGTGGGTCTCAGTGGAATCGTGGCTCGATTCTACACATTTCCACCATTTTTGGAAAAAGGAAAATTTCCAAAATATCCCCACATCTCTGCCTCATGAAAATGGGCCTGATACTTATCCCAAAGTGGGCCCCATTGGAATCGCAGACTAATTCTACACATTTCCACCTTTTTTGCAAAAGGAAACATTTTCAATTTTCCTCCGCATGACTCCACCCTCCATGCAAGACACGTGTATTCATATGATTGGCTAAGGGGCAGCACTTCTCATTTCATATTTTAATCATATTCCGCAAAGGAAAATTTTTAACATTTCCTCCACCATCCCGCACCTCCGCCATTGACTCCTCAGATGAATCTTGACTTTTTACCTTCAGGCTCACGGGTCCATTCAACAATTTTACCCTTTTGATAACTAGAGGCTAAAAATACAACTTGCCTCCAAAGGCCCACCTCCCCACCCTGTGCTCTGATGCTGACACGTGTCTTCATCCCATTGGTTGTGAGTTTGCAGTCCATTTTATACTTTAACTCTTTTTCACCAAAGGCCAAAAAGTATCAAACTCCTCCACCTTTCCATCTCCCCGCCTGCCACGTGTCCTCCTCTGATTGGATGCGGGCCTTAGGGGATTTTCTTCATTTCCATGCATTTTCCAAAGTTCCCTAAGGCAAAAAACAACCCACCCATCTACCTTCACTCTACCTATGACACGTGTACCTCCTTTGAGGCCTACAAAATTGCGGGGGAAACTTACACATTTTTCCAAATACACAAAAATGTTAAGTTTTTATAAATGACCCACCGATCCTTGTCCAATTAGAACAAGCCACATTTCTTTTAAATTTTGAAGAAGAAATGGAAGGGAAAATGACACCCATCTAACCATCAAAACACAGAAAATGCCAAGGATGCCCTAGAATTTGATTTTTTTGCTAAGGACGACAAATTTCTCAAAATTGAACCAATTGAAACATGTTTTCAAAGCATTTTTATCATGGAATTGGATTTTCAATGGCATACAAGTGCAAATTGATCAATTTTAAACTTCCACGATTAGAAAAAAGGAAAAATGGTAGAGCCCACAAATTTTGGAAAAATTAGGGCACAAAACAGGGCACACATGCAGATTTATTTCAAATTGGGGCAAAACAACAAGTTTGTGAGCATTTCAAGGCATTCGAATGGAGGGAAAAGTTGTAGACCACCAATTTGAGAGAAAAACATTTCAGAGCACGTAGAATGAAGGAAAAATTAGGGAAAAATTGTGCAAGCTCAAATATGGCACCAACATATCCCATTTAATCAAGTTGTTCGGAAACTAAACCAAGAAAACACTTGTTAATCATTTTTTATTATTAATTTTTGTATTAGGGAAACTAAGATAAAAACTTACGAATCTTGGGAGGATGAACAAAAGTGTCATCATACTAGTTTTATTATTCACTCTCAAGTGGGCCATTCGTAGCGGGTATAAGGCTTCTTTATAGGTGCTCTACGACATAATGATCCATGTAAAAGGAAACTTAGCTTTAGGATGATATGATTAAAGAAATATTTACACACATAGTCAAAGGAACCCGGGAAAAATTCTCCATCATGAAGTGATGATCTAACTAAGAACTTGTCTAAAAATGAAGGCTATATACTCAATTGGTTATGTATTAAAGTTTACATAGGGGATGATGGCATCCGGAAATAGATATGGGAAGAGCAATGAAATTAGGTTTGTATAGAGTCTAATGGAATTTAGAGATGAGAAAACTGAATAGACACGGTTTCCCCTAGGAGATGGTGTGCGTGATGAAACGTTTATGAGATTTTGTGGTTTTTTAGGTGCTTAGATGAACTCAAAGTTAAAGATGGGTGTTTTTAATGAGTTACGCTTGATTAGGATGTCTGTAGGATTCATGTTGGGCTCACTAGAAATGCATGTCGGGTCAACCAAAAATGCATGTCAGGTCAAGAATGTGTCTCAATAAATTACACTCCTAAATCATCCTTTCAGAAGGGTATCAAGGCAACGAGTACAAATCTTAGATGAATGAACATATAGTGGATATATTTAAAGGGGTTATAGTGAGCACTAGGGTTACATATCTAAAGGGAATTAATCCCTACACTAGGTAATCCTAGGGTTTCGTAGGCCCACAGGCAAGATAGAGAAGAGAACCCTACTAAGATATAAATGATTGGATGAGGAGAGGTATGGATAAATAATTGATAAGACATGCATGTAAAATATGACTGAAATATAGATAAAGAGAAGATAAGGAGTTGATCATGAATAAGAGTACTATGCTAACTAGTATCAAAATACATGTAACACTAAGCTAACATAGCACAATGAGGGAAGGATATGAACTAATCTATGCAAAATGAAAAATATAGTTAGAGAACTCACCTTGTACCTATATGGTCGTCACTTGATGCATTTATATATCTATAGAACCAACACACTAAGAAAGAATCATTATTAGGTGGAGAAGGGGAACATCCTTCATGTCCTATACTCACTATAGATGACCCAACGGCAAACAAACCAACTAAGAAGAATATTTTCTAATAAAATCCAAGAAAACTACAAGATGGATAAAGTGTTAAGAAAGAAGATGTGAATATCATGTAAAGAGTAGAGCAAGTGGCAGTTCCTAAGGTTCATTCTTCCTTTTTTTAAATTTCAAAATGTGATGTGTATATATAGGATGCCATCACCTGTGGGAAATGGTTCGAAAAGAGAAACATAACATTGACACCATCTCTCGTGGATGATAGAATTGGCCAAGGATGGTAAAATATGATATGTGTCATGAAAGTTTAAAGAAATGTTTCATGGATCATCAACATGGATGTACAAGGTGCCAAGGGGGAGATACAATAAAAATGTTGTTAGGTTGTGGAGCTAAATAGCTTCACTGGAGCATGCAATGGAAACTTGCTGGAAAATATAGTGACCGTCATCGGTTAGGAGGGAACTAGCATCGGTCACTCAAAACCATCATCGGTTAGGCGGGACCGACATTGGTCGGATCAAGTAGGAACCTGCCACGGTTAACGCTAACCAAGCGCTAGTTACCTGTGTGATTGTGTTTTAATTAACTCTCAGGAATTAGATCTATTTTTAGCATTAAAAGAAATCTATTGATTGTAGTTGCATGGCTAAGTGCCCTAAGTTTATATACGACTATATAAGCATGAAAGCTAGGGTTTAGAAGTAGAATTAAAAGAAAGATTGAATTAGATCCTTGATTCTCCTAGATTGAGAGGATAAAGACAAAGAAGAAGAAGAAGAGAAAGAAAGAATAGGTTACATGAAGACAGAGTCTCCATGGAGAGGAGTCGGAGTACATACGAATGGTGAGAAGAGGGTAACATCTTCTACTGTATTTACTTTGTATATTTATTGTCTCATTATAATGGCTTGCATAGTATGCAAAGCACATAGAATTTATCCTTGTAGCTCCACATGTTGGTGAGATCTTGTATTATAGATCTATGTAGATCTAGTCTTGTATTGTAGATCCATGAGATCATATTGTATTGTTGATCCATGTAGATATAGATATTGTAGAGGAGGTTATCTTCATGTTTGCACATGTTATGCATGCAGTGATGGAGAGACATACTTCTTGGTGCATAGTCATAGTTGCACATATGGTAGACCCATGTGAGAGGTCTTGTTTGTAGATCCACAGAGCACTTGGCGGTAGTTTAGAGATGCGTAGTTCTAGGTTATGTGTGATCTGTTGGTGGTGTTTGGAGGCATAGTTGTAGTGAACTCATGGAGATCGCTAGAGATGCGGAGGAGAGGAAATACTCTAGAGAGATCCATTGTAATCTTGTATTGAAGAGTTGGTTTGTACTCTTGTTGTATTATATATATGATATATCTATCTTTGGTGGATGTAGCCCACATTGGGTGAAGCACGGTACATGTTGTGTTATGTGTGTGTACTTTTTCTTGATTTGGATTATTCGATTTATACTTCCATTGTTGTAGATTTTGTGAAAAATTTAGATCCTATGTGCATGATTTTGTTTGTTATTGAATCATAGCACTATTCCACATCCCAAATTCCTAAAAATTGGTATCAGAGCTTGGTTAGCTTGGTTATTTCAAAGTAAGGTTTTGGTTCAGTATATTGTTAGTGGTTTACTGACAGGTGTATGAGAGTAGGGTTTGTTTTGCTTGATACGAAGATCACAGGAAGAGATTCAATATCGAGTGGGAGATGGAAGAGTAAGGTTGTTGTAAATTACATTGGCTGGCATCGGTTAAGTGGAAACTGATGTCGGTAGGGTGACCATGGTTGGTTACATGGTGACCATAGTCGGTTACTGGGCAGCCTAGTTTTAAACAGAAAATCATAGATATGAAGAAATGTAAAGATGCATGGAATGTATATTGTTTTCTGAGGTGTCCCCAATTATTGGAGGCACAAGCATGGAATGTATATTGTTCTTTGAGGTGTCCCAGTTATTGGAGGCACAAGCATGTTGGTCAGATTGCAGATCCGGTTATTGAGGTATGGTTTTATCTTGGTATTGTAGTGCTTATATTATTTTGGTTTCACATGCATGTTTGGTATTGTAGATCTAGATCTGAGAATGAGAGAAAATGATAAGTTATGCATCTTTTGGTGTAGTTAGATGTAGGGGATTCTTAGAGAGGTAAAATATAGTAGCACAACATAAAGACGAGGTTTCCATCGAGAGAAGAATTTTCTTCAGTTGAAGATGCAGTTGAGTATATTGGTGTTGGTAAGGTGATGTATTTCATCTTGGTGTAATTTTTATTGCATGTATTATTGCTATTAAGTTTTTGTACAAGTTTGGGTGCTTCTTGAAATGATTGGCTCAACACAACTATCAAATTTGGTCAGAGTAGGCACCTAGTTTGGTGACCTATGCTAATTTTTGGTGTTGTGTTAGTTCCAGTTAATACCGATGTTGGTTAGGGAAGCGACATTGGTCATGAGGGTAACCAAGATGGCGCCAAACAAACCATAGTTGGTCTCTATGACAATGATTTTGCACATGGTTTCTTACAGTAGAAGAGGGCATGGATGGTTTAGTGTCCTATTTTAGAGGATCATGTTTCTTAGATAGTGTGTACAGGAAGAAACAGTGTTTATCACTTCAATGTTTGGATTAGAAAGAGGATGGATTTGGCTTGGTTAGTCCAATGATACTTTGGGTCAGGTATCTCTATATGGTTCATGTTTTACTTCTTTATTTTTGGAGCAACTGATATTATGTTTGGATTTTATGCACAGATTTACACCATATTTTTGGTGTTGTTTGACTTTTATTTCCCGTTTGTGTGGAATCTTGATGACAAGGATATCTATTCCAAGGATGATATCCTCAATGAAAATTCATGGTTAGACACAGTTACAAGTAATGAAAGATGTTGAGTACATAGGATGAAAATAAGTTGATTCACCTACTTCACAAGGAGTCCAAACTTCTATGATAAAAAAGTATTCTCTGATAAGAATGGAATCATTTTGTAATTTCTTTCATTTGGTTTTATTTCTCACCGACATATTAGATTTTGAGATTGGTGTTAGAGGCAATGCGGGGAATTTCATGTTCGGTGGGAGCAAGTCATGGTTTTGGCATTATAGGAGTGAATACATGATGCGCATGTAGAGTGAGAGGAGATTGCTACTATTCGAGTGGTAAAGGCACTAGTTGGTTTTGGAGGACAATCAAAGATTTGTAGGTATATTGAGTTTATTGATTTGTGATGTCACTTATGGTTTATTTTGTGGTGCCTAGATATCCCTATGGAATTACAGTTGATGGTTAGATTTATCTAGGTGAAGATGATAAAGAAATTTTTCATAGTTTTAAAGGTTAAAGGAGAAAATCTAATTGTTAGAGAGACAGTGTCGTTAGGTGTAACCATGGTTGGTCATTTGGTAACCATGGTCGGTCAGGAGAAGTGATTTGGGTCGGTTAGGAAACCGTGGTCAGTTTGGTTACAGGTTTGACAACAATGTTTATTTACCATTTTTAGATGGTTCCCTTGTTTTTCTTTCATCTTAGTTTGGTTTGTGCAGAGTATGTTGATGAAATGATTGTTGGTATTTGCACTATTTAGTAGTAGCATGGTTATTTTTATTGACAATGATGAGCACATGATTCATATATTGCTTTGGAGTTAGTCGAGTAAGAGACTTGGCGCTTTGGAGAGCTGATGATATGGATGGATGTATAGGTGAGTTTATAAATGTGGATAGATTTAGTTTTGTGAGTCCATGATGATGTAGATGTTTGATTTGCACATGGATTCCTATGAGCATGATTCAGTTGCCTTGAGCATGAGTAGGGGATGTTTGTATTTCCTCTTGATTACTATTTTACTCCTTGATAGGTATGTTATCTACAGATGAATTCCTTGGACATACTAGTTGTTTATGCAGGGTTGGATTTGTAGATTGCAGTGTTTGGATTTCTTTAAGTTATACAGGTGTTTGTGGATTGATCACCCACGGTTGCATGTAGAACTCATTCAGGGTTGTTTTTACCCGGGATCTTGTTTTGCTTTCACATATTCCAGTTTGAATTGTCTTTGGATAGTTGCATTGGTGGTTGCATGGAGACATGGATATATGGTTGGAGAACATGGTTGGTTTAGAGTGGGAGCTTGATGTATGGGTAGCTCGGTTATCATGAATCAATACTAGCTTCGTGCGGAGGGTCTTTGGTAAGTCATGTTTTTATCTTCTTGGTTTGAGAAGATGGTTTGATTTTCTTGATTTTGTTTTTGAGAGAATTGTTGAAGGAAAGAATAGATGGTCTTCATGGTGTGTAGATAATGGTGATGTATAGGTATAGGTACAGAGGTTCAGAAATTTATCTCCAAGTGGGAGATTGTTAAGTTGTGGAGCTAAATATCTTCACTAGAGCATGCAATGGAAACTTTCTAGAAAATACAGTGACCATCATCGGTTAGGAGAGAACCAACATTGGTCACCCTGAACCCTCATTGGTCAAGTAGGGTGACATCGGTCGAGCAAGTAGAAATCAGCCACGGTTAAGGCTAAGCGGCACCAATTACTGTGTGATTGTGTTTTAATTAACTCTTGGGAATTATATCTATTTTTAGCATTAAAGCATATCTGTTGATTCTAAGTGCCCTAAGTTTATATACGCCTATATAAGCATGAAAGATAGGGTTTAGAAGTAGAATTAAGAAAGGGATTAAAATATATCCTTTATTCTCCTATATTGAGAGGATGAAGACAAAGAAGAAGAAGAGAAAGAAAGAATAGGTTACATGAAGATAGAGTCTCCATGGAGATGAGATGGACAGAAGGAAATACCAGGTACATCTAAATGGTGAGAAGAGGGTAACATATTCTACTATATTTCCTTTGTATAGTTATTGTCTCATTGTAATGGCTTACATAGTATGAAAATCACATAGAGTTTCTTCTTGTAAATCCACATATTGTTGAGATCTTATATTATAGATCTATATAGATCTAGTCTTTTATTGTAGATCCATGAGATCATATTATATTGTTGATCCATGTAGATCTAGATATTGTAGAGGAGGTTTTCTTCATGTTTGCATAGGTTATGCATGCAATGATGGAGAGGAAGACTTACTTCTTGGTGCACAGTCATAGTTGCACATATGGTAGACCCATGTGAAAGGTCTTGTTTACGAGATCTATAGAGAACTTGGTAGCAGTTCAGAGATGCAGTAGTTTTGGGTTATGTGAGATCTGTTGGTGGTGTTTGGAGGCATAATTGTAGTGCACTCATGGATATCCATTTAGAGATCTGGAGGAGAGGATATACTCTTGGAGAGATGCATTGTAATCTTGTATTGAAGATTTACTTTTTACTCTTATTGTATTATATATATGAGATATCTATCTCGATGGATGTAGCCCACATTGGGTCAACCACGGTGCATGTTTTTTTATGTGTGTATACTTTGTCTTGATTTGGATTATTATAATATATACTTCCATTGTTGTAGATTTTGGGGAATTTTTTAGATCCTGTGTGCATGATTTTGTTTGTTATTGAATCATAACACTATTATGTAGTCCCGAATTCCTAACAAATGTCATGAGTGCAATATGTGTAAGAATCAAGAAGATAATGATAACTAGTGCAAGGAAAACTAAGGCCAAGACCAAATAGTGACACTCTCTTTATTTACTGTATCTAACTCATAATGGTTATGTGAATAACCATTCCCCATTCCTGGTAGTTCCCTTAAGGAACCCACTTAAGAAATAGATTCATAAATGACCCTTATCTAAATGAAAGAAACTATTAGTAATAGGTATGAAAGATGAAAAGTGAAAAATTAATTGTATACAACACCATTCATATATCCTCTCCATTATCTATAATATATTTTTGACCAATTTTATCCACATCGATGATATTTTAATTTTTCTCTTGATAATATACAATTTTTCCTCATGTGTATGTTCCAAAATACAATTATGTCATTATATGAAAGAAATGAAAATAATATTTTACAATCAATGAAGATCTGTGATGATAAAATGACATCACATTTAATAAGTTGAAAGGAATTTTCTGGAATAACCTTACAAAAGGATTTATGAAAAAATAGCTAAAATATTCTATATGTAAATTCATCATAATGCTATGAATTAACTCAATAATCAAGATGTACATATAGGAGGAGGAAATTCAACTACTACCTAGATTAGTGGTGAATAATTCCCACTAACAAATATTGGTATTTAAGATAACTTCATAAGACTAGAAAGCTAACTACACATAAGTAGAAAGCTAACTATATGACGGGAAAAAATGTGTCTAGACAACATGCACTCTCATTATCCATTCAACTATGGCATCAAGGAAACAAATAAGAGACACATAAATACCAAAACACAACAAATAGAATTAAAGGGGATATAGGGACCTCTAAGGGAAGTAACTCATACACTAGGACAACCTAAGTTTTCCAAGGCCCTAGGTGGAGCAAGAGGAAAGAACCCTATTTGTATATCAGCACTATGGGGGTAATAAAAGACAAGATAAAAATTTAAAGTGTATGCTAACCGAAGTTAAGCATATAACATGAAGTAAAGAACTAAAATATAATATGCTAACCGAGCATGTGCATGAAATAGTAAGCTAACATTAAGTAAATAAAAACTATGTAGGATAATGCTCTATAAAAAATGACAAGTTAGGTTAGAGAACTTACCTATTATGGGAAATCACTAATTCATCTATCTCCCAAAGGACCATACACCAAGAGAGAATATATTTCAATTGGAGAAGGGGAAAAATACATTCCTAGCTCAATATAGGTGACCCTAAACTACAAGAAAACCAATCCAATCAAGAATAAGATCCAATCCAAGAGTCAAGACATCATAAATCCAAGAACTGAGTGAGAGGATGAATAATGGTGCAAAATATCAAAGCTAATGAACATTTCCAATGTAAGTTTTTGATATCTCATTATGTGGTGAATATGTATTTTTGGAATTTATATTAAAGTCATTTCTGCGGGATAAGGCATCGGCCGTAGGGTATTTGAAAATGTCTTGACCACAATTGCTCACGAGGAGATGGTGTCGTCTATGAAGGGAAAATGATAAGGGGTGTGTATAATGTAATAGACAAATGGAATTCAAGGCATGAATAATATGGTCATGAGAAAGCAAGGGGTCATAGATATTAAAGGAAATAAAAAAATATAAAAGTAAAATAAGTGCATGAATAGGACCAAAATCTATTCTCTCTCCATGCATCATCCCTAACCTAATGGATACATGAATAACCATACCCCTAGATTATAAATATCCCCTTAAGGAAATCATTCCAAAAAATAGATGCATTAGCGACCTCTAACTTTGAAAAGATAAATTGTTAGTAATAGGTATGAAAATATAAAGCGTAAAATAATAGGTGTATAAACTAACTCCACACAACTAGTACACCTAAGAAAACCTAACTCAAAAATGTAGAGATAACCTAAGTGTAATAATTATCCTAATACATAAATGAAAGGATAAATAATAACCTACACTAACATTATATTTATAAAAATATTGTAATTCATTTACTACTAAAATATCATTGTCTTGTAAAAATATCCATATCATTTCATCTCTTGTATTTATCTTCAACTCTATTTATAAAACCATTTGATACTCCATGATGGATCACCTTGGTAAGATGGTAAATACTATGTTTGATCATCTTGTAGATACCAGGTTTTCATCACCCGTCTACACCTCACACAAGCAAATTGAATCATTTAATTTATCATTCTAACACAACCTAAGTGATTACTCTCACCCAAGTAAAATCACATTTCCCCCGTAAATTATATTTACGTATCCTAACCTCCCTAAAACATCCTAACAACTTTCAACCCATCTTAACCATGTTTATCCTAACACCTAACTCCCTAACCATGTCTAACCTATTCCTTAACCATTTCCCCTCATCCCCATATCAAAAATCCATTTTAGAAGTGGTTAAAACCACTTCCAAATGAGATTCTCCACATTTCCCAAATTTTTGGTGACTCTAACAAATTGCAGGTGATTATAAATAGAATCATATAGCTCTATTTTGAGGATCTCCTAATTTTATAGCAAAACTCTTTCATTCCAGCTTCAAGCACTATAACGAATCCTTCTCACTCTAGAAACCCATACCCCATCATTTTGTGTAGCCATACATCTTAAATACCTTCCTCACATCGTTAGACAATCAGAAATTCATCACCACTAGCCCATCTAGTTCTTGTAAGAATTTTACATCATTTTCATATCAATTATAAGCTCCATCTCTCTATTCTTGTTTTTTATTTTTCTATATCTAAACAAGTTCCTAGAAAACAATTTTAGTCTTTATTTTCCATCAGTTTAAGCATTTTTGTCAAAACACCATATTTTTCACAAGAATCACCCATGATTCCTTCAATCACTAGTGATTATACCAAATCTTATGTAATTTTAGTTAATCACCTATGATTATTGTCAATCTAGTTACTTTCTACTAATAATTATATTTCGTTATCTTTTATTTATGAATCTGGACTTAATCTATCTTTTGTCAATATGTGTCTCCTATAGATGATCGTTCTAAGACAATCTAATCCAATCACAATCACAAGCATCTAAAATCTTCAAATATTCCAAAAATTATTCATGTGGGAGTATTTTTACATCCTTTGTGAGCTCACTTTGTGCTCCATCATATTCGCACCAACCTTTGAGGAAATCAAAGAATAATTCGAGATCCTTAAGGAGATATGAGAAGCAATGAAGAGTATTGATACAAATACTTTAAGGACTTCAAACTTTCAAAAATCCTAGCACTGGGCCACCTACGAAGCTAAATAGGATTTTCCTATCTATCTTGAGTTTTATCTTCCTTGTCTTATATCTTTCATATTATTTTTATAAAAATCAAATAAATTGCATCAACGAATTGGCACCCTTGAGGAAGTCCTTTTGGATTCTAGGATCAACCTTTCGAGAAACAAATCATCCTATCTATCTAATATCTCTTGTTTAGTTTTCTTTTCTTATATGTCTCCTCGAGTTAGGGAAGGAAGGGAAATTTTTCATTTTCAACTTGTCATCATCTCGACTTTGCGACTTTCGATGTAGGTATTGTTAAACCATACTTTTTTAGTTTTAGGTACTTTCTGCATTTGATAGCATTAACAAAAAACTACCTAACAAAATCATGGATTTCCCAGTGTACTTCAATTCCCTTTATTTTTATTTAATTTTTTAATCATTTTGTGCTCTACTTTGTAATCGTTAATGATTTGATAAATCACAATGACGATTCCTATAATCACCGATGATTCTTGTGAAGCTGTTTCTAATTACAGTCATTTTCCTTTCATGTTAGTTTTTTGTCTTTTGTCTCTTGATTTTATCTAACCTTGCAAAATATCTACTCTCGGGTCTTCTACTTTTGCATCTTAAAATATTGAAAATAAATCAAAATTTAAACAGAAAATCAATCACATGTATGCTTACATTGGCGAGAACAATTTTTGGGGAAAATTGGTCAGTTTCTTACCAACGCTCTAAGAATCTAAATCCCTATACTTAAACGATGCAGCTTACGTATATATGCATGCACTAACTTAAGGTGATTTTATCTAGGTTGGCCTTGTTGTCAAGGATCCTACGGGGGCACTCTAGTGACTCTATAATAAAATCTTCTAGATATCTACTAGAGAGGAATTTGTTAGGAGAGTGGGAAAGAGAGTGATAATGTTAGATAAGAGAAACTAATGTTATAAGTAGAAAATCAAATTCTTGCATACATCAGTCAAAAATTTCATCACATGCATTAGAATTGGGAATAAATAATACTACAATTAGTAACAAGACCAATTAGAATTTAATGAGCACAAAGTATCAATAAATCCCTTAGTCAAAAAAGGCTAGAAACTCCTTCTTGTATTGATGCTTAAGCAGAAATTGTACATAGTATGAAAATGGAAGACATTTGAGAAAAGGGGAAAATGGAAGAATTTTCTAACTCTTTGATTCTTCACAAGGATCTCTCTCTCATGAATTCACAAAAACAACTAAGAACTAAGAAGTCTAAGAAGACCCTCAAATGAGGAGCTCATTATAATTTATAGAAGAGAGGTAACTCTTCATCTTCCAGTGACTTTTCAAATACCATATTTTGACTTTAGACCATTCATATTCTAATTAAATATTTAAGTCCCTTTTATAAAAACAAGGCAAATTAAATTTTACCTTATGTTTCTAAATTCACTTAAAGATATATCAAAAAGTGAAAACCCCAACGTAAAATTATAACATTGAAGAGAGAGAGAGAGAATTTAGAGAGAAGAGAAGAGAGAGAAAGAGGAGGAAAAACAAGAAGGAAGAAAGAAGAAGAAGAATGAGCCACTGTAGTGGATTTGATCTCGCTCTCGACTAGTATCCCTCTTATGTTCTTTGAGAAGATATTCATCCCTCCAAATTCCTTACTGAAACAAGTTGCTACAGGTTCCACTTTGTCAACATGAGGAGTGAAAATGCAACTCAAGGTATCTATCCATCCATCAGACACATTTTTGATATCTTTACACTTCCGAACCATGATGGATGTTTCTTTGTGATAAGTGCAATGGCAGCCTGAATCTCTAAGAGGAACTCCAGGGTATCCTTAGTGAAGGATAATGGATTGCCTACTTCTTTCTTGACATATTCCTCGAATGGACCAATCAACTCATTGGAATTCATGTCTTATACCATTGCAGGTACTCCATGTTTCTAAATTTGGTGATTGATAATATCCTACAACTTGTATTCTTGTTCCTCTTTTTCATCCAACTCGGTGATGGCTCGATTGATTGCTTCAAATATTATTGCAAAGTCCCATTCCCATACGCATGAAAATTATTCCAAAGGAGTGCGAAAAACCTTTATAGTCATTCCTTTCATTCAATACTAGACCTAGAGGTTCCTGGTAATCCCTTTCTTTCTCCAAGTATTCTTTGAGTGCCCGCGTCTTATTTTTTGTCGCACACATGTATGTGAAGAGTTTGACTGCTTCTTGAAGCACTAACTTTCCCTTTTCTAAAATTGATCTGATCCATTCATTATTATCTCACCCATACATTGTGAGCTCATGCATCCTCTTGATAGATTTTGGATTAAAGTTGTTGATGGGTGCAACTTCTTCAATGGGAATTGTTATGGCGTTTGAGATCAACCAGATGTTGCACATAAGATGAAAGAGTTTACACCTATTCCTTTAGCTCATCGATATAATTCTTATATTACTTGTACCTTTCCACCATGTGAGTTAAAAACTATTGATACATGTTAAAATATCCTTCATGAGTAGCTGGCCCTAGTTGAAATGTACTCATCTCGTAATTGGTCGGTTTCATCTCATCCACTGGCTTTATCACTTTCGATCATGTTACTTCAATATATTGGTTACCTATTTCTCCATTGTAGAATTTTGATCCCATGTGTGTGAATTTACTTTTCTTTCCCTTGGCTAATGAGGCAATTTGTGATAAATTAGGGCCTCCACTTGTTAAATAGTGTGAGCATCGGTGTTCTTGTTTCATATATCCATGGGAACACTTCATTAGACTCAGGCTCTATGACATGTGCATCAATCATTACCTACACTGAACGAGGAGGCACATCTTGGATGGGAGATAAATGTGTGTTGATGAGAGGAGAGACCTCTATGGTGGTTCGAATACTGGGTCTTGAACGCTTTCTCTTCCTTCACTTGTGTTTCTATCACTAGATCTTACATCTCCTTAGGCATTCCCCTTGCATTGAAGTGGCCCTTCTTCTATGTTGGCATTCTTTGGTGAATTTTCATGAGAGGAAGTCTCAAATTATATGAATTTTCATCTTGAACTTTCTCCAAAGTTCCTTGAACTTGAATCAAGATCCACAACTTTCGACGATGATTGCGAGAGGCTTATTTCTAACTTGTGGGTATACCTCATGACTGGATGATCACAACTCTTTTCTCTAGAACCAATCCCTTGTTCTCCTAACCACCATCTCAATTCGTTCCTTTATATCCCCTTATTCATAAAAATACCAATTGACTTGAGGCAATGGAGAAACCTTGATCGTATTATACTCAGGATCATACATTTTTGTCCCATCATCTTGAAAAATATCTTCATACTAGGAGAACTTGAATTTATTCATCTCATTGACTGTCATCCTCATATGATCCTTTTTCCATACTTCAAATTCATCAATACAATTGGCCCAATATTCCTTAATTGCGGATCATGATGCACAAGTATGGAATGTGAAAAATTAGGATCATCTCAAATTTCAAAATTAGTCCTAGCGAGTGTAGGAATGCATAGTCAAATGTGTGAATGCAGCCTCCAGATGAGATGCATCATTCACATTCTTACATGTGAATACCTTGAGAGAGATGGGGAATGAAATCAACTTCTGTTTCTTTCTCCTGATTCTATTGTTTACCTGTATTCCCTGCATGTAAAGTTCAAATAGTATAATTTGGTCACGGAGATACTTGGGCAACCTCAGTGGATCTTGATCAAAGCCGAAAACTCACGGGTAGGAGAAGGTTGAGAATTGGATGAAGTAAGAGCCATATGTTTTGATTAAGGATGCCACTTATGGAAACATCCTTTCCTCTTAATCACCTCCCAAGGTTTAGACCACGTACATCGTAAATACATCATTTACATGAGTGAAGTGCCTATGGATTTCCTCCATCACCAACTTTGGAATTTTCTCAAATGTGGGTACCTTAGCAGCAATGTTTTTTGTGAGAGCCAATACTTTGAACGATATCAAGCTAGTGAGAAGATAGACCAAGGAATAATTCATGTGGAACTTCTTTGTCATGTGAACCTAGAGAAATTGTAGATGCATATTATCATTGATTATTTGTCCCCAGTCAAGTCTTTGCTTCCCTTAAGTTACTGTCAAAATGAAAAGGCCCATCCAATCCTATAAGTCTCTCAATTTCACTTCTCCCATCACCCTCTTGAGGAGATTCATTGAATTTGAATATCCCTCATGAAACTCACACCTTGAAAGTGTTTGGGCATCCTTTAGGGATTTCTCCATGTCTTCATCCATGACCCTAGTGTAATCCCTTACATGTATGCATCCATCTTTTCCACTTGTGAAACACCCTTTCCTTTGAGATGACAACCATGGGTGGTGATGTTGGAATTATCAAAGTGAGAGAGATGGTTTTGGGACTAATTACTGCATTTTTCGTACCATTATCATCTCGAATTGTTCTTGTTTCAGGTTCATAGTGGTGTGAGCAAGCCAAAACCATCTCAACATTTTTTATGGTCACTGGGTGTCCCGTGGCTACGAACAACCCACTTACGAGAACTTGGTCTTCAATCTTCCCTCATTCCTTGGTATTCATGTGATCTTTTAGGTCATTGAATCCATATAGGAGACATCACTATCTTCTATCTCATACTTAGAAGTGAAAGGTTGTGTCGAATTCTATTTTGTCCACTTGTACTTCATGGTTCCTTAGCATGAAAAAAGTAACTTACTATTTTTAGTAAGTATGGAAATCCTTCTCTGAAATCAACTACAACTACCAATCTGAATGTTTAACTCTCAAGATGCTCCTTTTGTGAAATTCACCCTCTGGAATGACTTACTATTTTTAGTAAGTGCTGGTGAAATGACTTACTATTTTTAGTAAGTATGAAAAATCAGCTCCTTTGAACCTCAATTGGGTGTCACAACTTGAATTTCTCTTTCTCCCTATGTTCCTCTCACCTTTTGGACTAGCTTGTTATTTTTATTAGGTTCTTTTGAAACCAGTAAGTGTCAATTCTGAACAAAGACAACCATTTCAATGATTTTTTCCCGAGATACCTCTTTTTTGTTCACTGCCTCCTTTATAATTTCTTCAATTGGTAACTTACCTAAAATAGTAGTCCCCCATGTAGAAGACCTACTAATTTTAGAAAATGAGCTTTTGGGGTTCAGATCATAGAAGAATTAATTTTTGTGAATTGGTTTTTTCCCAAGATCACCCCTCTGAAATATTATGCTTACCCGATCACCGGTTTGTGAGATTTTAAAATTTCAAAATTTTGACACATGGCGAAACTCTAAACATAGCACCATTGATGGAGCTTAAAATTTACAGGAATGTTTTTCTTCTACATTCATGAAAAAAATTATATTTTCAATGTGGTTTTTTTGTTTCTTATTCCATCAGTGAAATTTCTCTTCGAATCGGTTTTCGGTTTGATGGAAAATATAGTTTTTGTCTTCGTTGATCCGAGAGGGATATTTCTTCTCTGCAAGTGATTTGTGCTTAAAATAGGGGATTTGAAGGTTATTTTTTTATGGCCTTCAATAGTGAATAAAACAGAAAAAAATATTCTTTGTTCATGCACTAGTTAGCAAGATATATTTGAATCTTCGTTTCACAACAATGAGGTTTTCTAATGAATTTCTTCACTTCTTTCTTTTGTTCTTCGATCCTTTGAGTCTTTCGATCAAAATTTTCTATAAAACCTATTTATTCTCATGGATTGGATGGTTTTGTTTGATCTGGTTTAGAGCAGAAATGGTGGACTGGGTGATAGGAAGCACAAAGTTATGGCAGGGTGAATCCGTGAAGAAGAAGCGGAGGGAAAATAAAGCAAGCGCTTGATTTAAATTGTTTTAAAAATGCATGCCATGAGGTGGGGAAAATTTTTATGTCCTTGATGTCCCTTAATAATTAAGGTATGAAAGGGACATCAAATTTCATCTCACACCTTGATGTGACACTTGCGAAATCCGACAATGGAGCACTTTGGCTAAAAAGCTTGCTAGAAGCACCTGAAGGCTGGAAAATGGTCGTATGAGGAACCAGGAAGGCATACCTAGGGATGGGTGCATTTTCCTATCCCCTATTTCCCTTAATAATTAATGGAAAAAAGTGGCATAAATTGTTCACATCTCACCTCAACATGACATTTGGTGGAAATCTAACAGTTGTGGATTTGGCTCCACTAGCTCCTCAAGGATGGAAATTTGCACTGAGGAGGGTCACATGGATGACCTGAGGGATTCAAGGGGCTGGGAGAATTTAAATTCCCTCATGTCCCTTTTCCAAAGGGACATAAGGGTCATAATTTTTCACATCATTCCTCCATGCAACACTAGTCACAATCTGAGCGAGTGAGGGATAGGCTTCGGCAAGCACCTGGGAGATGAACTAGCGATCCGGGAGGTTCTATGTGTGACCAGAGGGATTATTGAGGATGGGTACATTTTCTTTTCCCTCATGTACCTTATCTTGAGGGATGAAAGGGACATCAAATTCCGTGAGCTCTGGAGTGACATGTTTCCTCACTTGAAATTTGGCTAAGCTGCGTGAAGCTCACCTTGATCATGATTTGAAATAGTGATAACTTGAACTCCTCGTGGACATTTTTGGAAAATTTTTATAAAAATTAACTGAAAATGGCCTTATGAATCAAATTTTGGGATATCAGATATTTATTCTTCCATTTAAGCCCTAAAATGAATTCTTTATCTAGATCTTTAGTGAGCATGGAAAAAAAAAACAAGATATAAAATATGATTTCACCATCTTTTAAGATCTGAATTCCATTTGAAAGATGTTTTGTTTTTCTCATAACTCCACCTAGATCTCTTGGAATCACATCCCAAAGTTTCACAACTCTTTTGGCCTTGTGCACTGCCTAGGCCTGTGAACCCTATTTTTGATCAAACTACCCCAACTCCTCCAAATCCTTCATGAATCTTCCAAAATAAATTTCATGATGTTACTAGACCTTTAGTTCACCTCTGTGTTTTTGGATTTTTCTCCTCCATTCCACTCTAGGGGTTGCATCAGTCTTGAGAAGGCCAGTGGTAGCCCTTCCTAACACCGCCAAAAATAGTAGTTTTCAATAACTCCTAAGATCACCTAGGAGGGTTGAGTTGAATTTCCTAATTCACATATGGGAATTATTTAACATCAATTTGGAGGTCATGGGACTGACTAGGAAGACCTAGGGTGCCTTGGAAGGGTAAAACTTGAAAGTTTCGACACAAGGGTATTGTTTTCATGTTCGGAAATTGTTAGTTTCCTATTACAAATTGACATGACAATAGATGGCTCTAGCTTGGGTACATGTTATGGAATGAGTGTGGTGATTACATGACATGAAGAATCCCATAATCTCAAATTTACAATCTACTGACCATTGCCTTATCCATTAGGCCTTGCAGAGTCATGTACAACTTATAACAAGAGACATAGTGAAGAAAAAAACACACACACACCAAAAATGACAAAAGAAACACACAACACACACGGAAAGGAAAATACACACACAATAGAAAGGGAAACACACCTAAAAATCACCTACGGTATAAGGTAGGGGATAGCCCACTTTCACTAACGATATAACTTCAGATATTTCCCACTGCGAAGAAATTTCAATGGCATTGCATCCATATGAAAGTAGGAATACTTTTTTTCCACAAGATTCACACATCTAGAATGTGCCAACCATAATGAATCAAAATTCCCATGGCTTCCTTTTTGTTATCTCATTTTTTTCCCATAGTAGGACAAGGTCTGCAACTTTGAATTCTCTTTCTTTAGCCTTTTTGTCAAAAATATTCTTCACCTTTAGTTGATTCTCTCTTATATAGTCCATAACTAGAGTCTATTTTCCTCTAGGTTCTCAAGAAATAGAATCCTTTTGTCAATATAATCCTTGTAATTTCCATCTTCTATTCCTGGAGCAACTTGAGAGCTGAATTTCAACCATGATGGGAATTTCTACTTCAACTCCATATAACAGTTGAAATGGTGACATGTTGATTGTTTTCTTTGGAGTGATCCTATCTACCCATAATGCATCATACAACTTATTGTGTCAATTCCTCTATTTTTCATCCATGAGCTTGCAACAATGGTCACAATGTCTTTGTTACTAGATTCAACCTAGCCATTTCCATATGGATAGTAGTCTAATGAGTGGGACAGGGAGATTCCATAGCCGTAGAAAAACTTAATCAACTCCCTTGAAGAAAAATATGTAGCATTGTCTACTACAAAATTCTATGGCACTCCAAAACATACTATGATATTCTCCTTGATGAAGTTGCATACTATTTTGGTGTTATCTTACTTAAATAGGATGTCCTCTACCCACTTCATGAAATAATTTGTCGATGTAAGTAAGTAGGTGTCCGTCTTACTTGAGTGAGGATTCAGAGCACCGATGAAATCTATTCCCCCTGTTGAAATGGTTTTCAATGAGAACTGTTCTAAGTGGTAGTGTTGTGAGCTATGGTCTCCCAACAAATTTTTGACATGCTTCACACTTGGAAACATATTCTTGAGTATCTATGAAGAGGGTGGGACAGTAATATTTCCTCGGATAATCTTATGTGTAGTGAACATTGCCAAAAAATTCCCACCACATGCTTGGTCGTGATATGCTTTAATAATTTTTCTTTCTTCTCTTTGTCTCACTCCTAAGAAAGCATCCATCAAGACCTCTTTTGTAGATCATGTGGTTTTAGATCACAAACTTTGTTTCCTTGAGCTTGAGTGTTCTCCTTTTCTTGTAATCAAGATGAGGAGGGAATTCTCCATAGGTTAGGTAATAGGCAATTTCCATGTACCACTCATCATTAGTAGTTATGAAGAGGACTTGTGGGATATCTTCAAAGAAATTTGAGAAAAGCACAAGTTATCTTCACCATGTTGAGCTTTGAGAGCTTCATCTTCAATGATTAATCTACATAGATCATTTCCCCACACCAAATTGGAGGGTTGGATCTCCAAGTCATACTCTTGAGTCTTTGTAACCCAATTTCCTTTTTTATCTCTAGGATCTTGTTGTGTCAAGATGGATTTGATTTCATTATCGAGGACCATCACCACTGTATGAGAGTTGAGTATGTAAAACCTTGAAATTTCTCACATCCTTGACCATCACATAGGCATTTTTATCCAATTAGTTGTATTTTAGTTCATAATTTTTTAACGGGAAGATCATGAAAGCAATGGGTGCCTCCATACCTTCATCATTCTTTTAGAAAAGGACATCAGAGAGCATGTGTTCTGATGCATAACAATACATGATGAATTATTTTTTGAAATATGGAGACACGAGAGTCAGATCTTTGGAAATGCCTTTTGTATTTCTTCAAGAATTTTTTTCCCTCATCATTCTACTTGATGCTTGTTTGAGGATTCATTATGGTGGTGATGTGCTTTATTAATTCTATAAAATCTAGAGAAAAGTGATGAAGAAAATTTATTTTACCAAAGAAGGAATGAACTCCTTTCTTTCTTGTGGGAAGAGATAGTGCTTGAATGGATTTCACTCTTTCTAGATCAATGTGTGCTCCATGTTTGTTCACAATGTTCCCAAGCATCTTGCCTTTTGTAACTCCAAAATTTTTTTTATTATTTAAAATATGCCATGATTTCTACACTTCATGATTACTTGTTCCAAATGGTGAATATGGTCTCCCCTCTTTTTTGAGAAGACTATGAGATAATCCATGTATATGATGATACAATACTTCAAATATTTGAATGTGAGATCCATATGCCCTTTGGAACGTAGCTCTCTACATTGATCATACTAAAAGGAATTTTTGTATGCAAAAGTGCCCCATGTTGTTGTGAAAGTTGTCTTGTTGTGATCCTCCTTTGCTACCTTGATTTCATTAAACCCCAATAATTCATCAATCAATTAGATCATTTTAGATCTGGTGACCATCTACAAGATGTGATCCATGACCGGGAGGGGGTAAATATCTTTCAGTGATGCCTAGTTTAAGTTGTGGAAGTCCACACATATTATTATTTTTCCATTCTTCTCGCACTAGCACAATATTTTCCACCCATGTGGAATAATGAATGGGAAGATAATTCTTGCATTGAGCATATTCATCACTTCCTCCTTGATAGTGTCCATTATCTTGAGTTTTATTGCCTTTTTTTTTTCCTGAATGTCTTGGCATCCAGCTTCAAGGGAATTGAGTGATGCATTTCCTTCAGTTGGAAGGATTTGAGCTCATCATAAGAGTAGGCCAAAACATGTGAATATTTTTTCAAAAAAGAAACAAATCTTCTATTCTCTTTGGGTGAACAAAATTTTCCGATATTGACCATCCTCCGCTTATCTATAGTGTCAATTTTCTCCTTTTCAAAAATAGTTGGGCACTTTGAAGATTTGATTTTCCTTCTCTTGGATGAATCTATCATGCTTATCAAATAAGTCTTCCAAAGAGACAAGACTTTTTGGGATTTTATTTCCTTTCAATTTTATCACTCCCTCTCCATCAATTAATTTAATTCCTTCTTTCTCCTCTTAGCTACCACTTCCCAGGTGTGGATTCTCACTTCCTTAAAAGAAAATATTATTGAAATTATCTCTTTATTCCAAGAATTCTAGGAGCTGATTATCATCATTAAAGACTCAGTGGTTTACATTATCGAGTATGTTGGGTTTGAATACCATCTCAATGGTCACTTTATCTTTTCCAAAATAATGATGAGGTGTTAGTAAGGAAGCTAACACCGTAAGGGAATTAGCCTCTTCATTTTTCTCTCTTGGAATAGACTCGATGGAAAATGCATCAAAAGACTCAATGCAATCCCATACTCTGTTTCTATAATGTTAGAGTCTTGGATTTTTCACCTAGTATTACTTTCAAACTTGCTTCACTATCACCTCCGCATCACCCTAGAATTTCAATTTTTTGATCCCCATATATTTTGTTATGCCCTTGCCCAAGAGGAGAACTTCATAATCTTTTGTGTTATTTTTATTATCAAATTGAAGTTTGTAGGCAAATGGGTATAACTCGTTAGAAGGATAGCACAACACTAAACCTTCTCCTGAACCTGCACTAGAATGACTACCATCAAATTTCATTTTCTGGAATTGATCTTCTTCCTCTTCCATAAGAAGTGGAAAATTCTCATATTTTTTGAATGTGAGGAATTAGTTTCCTATTCTGATTTCTTGAAATAGAATGTTCTTCCTTGGATCATCATCCTTTCATACAATGTACTTCATCTTCCTTACTAGCATAAATTTCTTCATCTTGCCCTTTACTGGAATAGTTATAGATGACCAATCCATTTTTTATTTCTCTTCCCAAATCCCTATAGAACTTCTGGCTCAGTAGCATCCCAAAGGATGTTGGAATTTCTGTCACCAGGATGGCAAGAAGCACCTTCTTCTCTGGAAAATCACCTAGTTTTACTGTGTATACTTGATTATTTCTACTAATGGTACTTGTTTGGATTCCATTAAATAATAGGATCCATTTTCTCTGGTAAAGGTGAGGCATAAATAATTTACAATTTTGATTAGCATCACATTATATGAGGCTCTGAAATCTATGATGCAAGTATTGAGTTGAAAACCATTGATAAGAAGTGATAAGTAAAAAGGCTCAAACTTTTTTGGTTTTGAGGCACTTTGAGGGCTAGCATGTTTTGTGAAGGTAGGTGTGGATGGTGTGGGAATTATACCTTTGGAATTGGAACTTGATTCTATTTTACTCCCACCATGGACTACATATTTGAACCTATCAAATTGGACCTATGATCTAGACTTTGGTTTTTCTCACTTGTTCCACATAATCAAATGGGGTTATGGTGGGAAAAGTAGAGGTTATAAGGATGAAAAATATTTTCATGGTGAAGGTTTCTACTTTGGGGGTTGGATTTTACGGGTTAGGGGTTGGAAAGGTGATGGGGATGCATATTTTGATGGTACTTTGGATGACTTTACAGCAACAAGAACATTTGAAGAAGAATTAGTTTTAGAAATTTTATAGCTAGGAGAAGGACTAGATAACCTACTTGGTATGGTAATGTGATTCTTGCTAACCAATGGGTTTGTCTTTTTCTTTATCTGAATCCATCAAAGGTGGTAGTGGAAATCCTCTACTAATGATTTTTTTTTGAGGAAGTTTTGTAGGAGAATCTTCTTTTTTTCTTTTCCTTCATGCCATGCTTGATGATGAGGATCCTTTCTTGGAAAGTGAATGGGTGAAAATAACACATAAGAATCATTGGGATTATTCATCATTGTCATATTCATCTCCATCAATGTACACAATTATTCCATCATTTTTATCTACATCAACTTGTTCAACCTCGAGATAATTATCATCATCTCCTATATATTCTTCTTCATGTTCTTCTATCTCCACTTCTTCCTCTAGCTCCTGGGTGTCACAAGCGGCATTAACTAGTGGTTCTTTGAGAGTGAGTCGGAAGGGAGGTGAAGAAATTCTTGGTCTATTATGAGTATTTAGCTTCCTTGGATTATTCCACATAGTGATTTGAGATAGTTGTTTCTTTACGGAAATTAAGTCATTGGCCATTTTTTGGAACATTGGATTAGTGGTAATTGAGCCCGAACTCTGACCCTTTTGCTTTCCATTTGGACCTTTCACTTTGCTAGAAAAAATCAAATCAATCTTTGTCTCAATTGTGAAGTCATGTGCTTCCATCAAATTTATAGGTTAGGCTCTTCTAAGAAAGAAAGCAACTTCCAAAGTAGTAAAAACACGATGAAGAATATTTTTAAATTAGTTTTCGGGTGGCATGACATCTTTTTAGATTCTTCTTATCATCTTGTTATATTTAGAGATGAAGTCTCACTTTGAATTAGAAGCATATTTCTTCATTTGTACCAATTGGACCAAGAGATCTTGGTATTCTTCGTAGATTTGAACCTATGCTTGAATTCATTTCTTATATCTTCCCAGTAGGTGATAGACCTTGGGGGAAACATGTATAACCATTTAGAAACTTTTTCTTGAAGTGATTCCATAAAGAGACGGAATGATACATCTTTGTGCTCCACACCTAAGACATCACAAGTGGTGATGAATGCTTCTACATGTTCATCGAGGAGTTGATAACCATCCCCTCTAAATTTTGGGAAGTTTTTCCTTGAGCCCTTTGGTAGCTCATGGAGTGGTTGTGCAAGGGAAAGTGGATCGGTGTTACCACCCCAAGGTACATTTGGCCTACATTTTTCATGATCACGATCCACCCTTCCATTTTATATTTTAGCTTCCAACCTCTCTAAGGCTAAGGCTTCATATGTTTCTCTTACGTCTTCTTTAGCTTGATCTCTTTTAATCTCTTCAATTTGAGCTCTTATTTCCACTTCAAATCTTGCTTGTCTTTCTCTATCTTCTTCTTTGGTTTACGTCAGTGAAATCTTCAAGGTTCTCATTGATGTATGGGAACTCAACGTCCAATGGATTGAAAAGTCTTGGACTCCAATTGTGTGATAAATGGGATACCTCTAAATTCTAAGCAGCTCTTGTCTTCTTTAAATCTCTTCAAAAAAGGGATCAATTTTTCCTCCTTGTCTTTATTGTTAGGTGTATCTTCTATCCGCTAACTTGGAGATTTATGCCCTTTTTTTTTGTACTTGAATTTTTCTTCATCTTTCTAATTCAGTAGCATGTTCTTCTTCAAGGTTGAGTACTCTTATGGTGATGAAGTAGTGGTTGACACTTTTCCTATTATGCCAAATAGCCTCTCACAAATCTGAAGCAATATCCTCTTGAATGTGGAAGAGTAATTTAGGTATTTCAATAGACATGGTTTTAAGACATAATGCTTTGGTAGCTATTAAAATTCCAAAAAAATCTTTTTGAATTTTTGGATTTTTCATATTTTTTTGTATTTTTCAAGGTCATTTTTGGGTGCAGATGTTGCTAAATTTGCCCCAAGGTGGGCGCAAAATACTATTGGTGAGAAAATTTCTTGGGAAAAATTGGTGGGTTTCTTACCAACGCTTTGGGAATCTAAGTCCCTCTACTTAAATGGTGCAACTTCCATTTATGTATGTGATAGTAAGGTGATTTTTATCCGGGTTGGTCTTACGGTCGGGGATCCAACAGGGAACTCCACTGACCCTGTGGAAAAATCTTGTAGATATCTAGAAGAGAGGAATTTTCTAGGAGAATGGGAGAGTGAGTCAGAATTTTAGATAAGAGAAACTAATGTTATAAGTAGAAAATTAAATTCTTGCATACATCAGTCATAAATTTACTCACATGCATTAGAATTGGGAAGAAACAATACTACAATCAGAAATAAGACCAATTAAAATTTAATGAGCACAAAGTATCAACAAATCCCTTAGTCAAACAATGCTAGAAAATCCTTCTTCTTATATTTATTCTTAATTAGAAATTATACATAGTATGAAAATGGAAGACATTTGAGAAAAGGGAAAATGGAAGAATTCGCTAACTCTTTGATTATTCACAAGGATCTCTCTCTCATGACTTCACAAAAACATCTAAGAACTAAGAATTATCATAATACCCTCAAATGAAGAGCTGATTATAATTTATAGAAGAGATCCAACTCTTGATCTTCCCAATGAATATTTGAATACCATATTTTGACTTTAGACCATTAATATTCCAATTAAATATTTAAGTCCCTTTTATAAAAACAAGGGGACTTAAATTTTACATCATATTTCTAAATTCACTTAAAGATATATCAAAAATTACAAACCCAAACACAAAATTATAACATTGAAGAGAGAGAGAGAGAGCATTAGGAGAGAAGAGAAGAGAGAGAAAGAGGAGGAAGAAAAATAAGGAAGAAGGAAGAAGAAAATTATGTAGAAGAATGAGCCGTTGTAGTGGATTTGATCTCGCTCCCTGAATGGTCTCCATCTCACACTACTAAGAGGATCTTTGTCCCTCCAAATTCCCTACTAAAATGAGATGCTAAAGGTTCCACTTTGTAAGCATGAGGAATGTGAATGCAACACAAGGTTTGTGGCCATCCATTAGTCACATTGTTGATATCTTTGTACTTCCCAAACCATGATGGATGTTTCTCTATGATAAGTGCAATGGTGGCCTAAATCTATGAGAGGAAATCTAAGGTATACTTAGAATGATAATGGATTGCCTGCTTATTTCTTAACATAATCCTCAAATGGACCAATCAACTCATCGACATTCGTGTCTTCTCCCATTATAGGTACTCCAAATTTCTAAATTTGATGATTGATATTATCGTATAACTTGTATGTTTATTCCTCTTTTTCATCCAACTTGGTGATGGACTAATTGATTGCTTCAAATCTAATTGCCAAGGCCCTTTCCCATATGCGTGACAAGTCTTGAAGGAGTGCCACAAATTTTTTTACTAATCAATTCTGAGGAGAATTTCATTCATTTCATTCACTACTAGATCCAGAGGTTCCTAGTAATTTGTTTCCTTCTCCAAGTCTTCTTTGAGTTCCAAGGTCCTTTTGTGTCACACACATGTATGCAAAGAGTTTGACTACTTCTTGAAGCACTGAATTTCCCTTTTCTGAAATTAATCTGATCTATTCTTTATTAGCTTGAGCTTACATTGTGAGCTCATATTTCCTCTTTATATATTACGGATTAAAGTTGTTGATGGGTGTAACTTCTTCAATGGGAATTTTTGTGGCATTCAGATCAACCGGATATTTCACGTATGATGAAAGAGATCACACCTATTCCTTTAGCTCATCGTATTATTCTTATATTCCTTGTTCTTTACCACCATGTGAGTGGAATATTGCTGATACATGTGAAAATACCCTTCATGACTAGTTGGCCCTAGTTGAATTGTTCTCATCTCATAATCAACTAGTGTCATCTCCTCCCCTTTGGCTTGATCACATTTAGTTGGGCCACTTCAATAAATTGGTTACCTATTTATCTATTGTATAACTAGGAGGACATGTGTGTTAAATTCCTTTTATTTCCTTGACCAATGAGGTAATTGCTGAAAAATCGAGGTCACCACTTGTTGAACAGCTCAAGCATCATGTGTAATTGTATCCTGCATCATGAGAAAATTTCATCAGACTCAGGATCTACGACATGTGCATCAATCATACCCTTCTGCGAAAGAGGAGGTGCATTTATATGGGAGAGACATTGGTGTCGATGAGAGGTGAGACCTCTTGTGGTGGTTCAAATACTGGGTCTTGAACTACTTGTTATTCCTTCGCTTATGTTTTTGTCACTTTGGATCTTCTTCTTGCATCTCTCGCATCTAGGTTTCGATTGCATTTTTGCAACTAACCCTTATTTTGTCCTAACCTTCTTTGGTGACTTTTCACAAGAGGTAGTCTCTAATTATGTGTAATTTCATCTTGAACTTTCTTCAAAGTTCCTTGAACTTGAAGCAACCTCCAAAACTTTTGACGATTACTACCAAGAGGCTCATTTCGACTTTAAAGCATACCTTGTGACCGGATGATCATGGCTCTCTTTCTTTGGAAGTAATCCCTCATTCTATTAACCACATTCTTATTTAATTCCTTTCTATCCCTTGATTCACGAATGTGCCAATTGAATTGAGGTAATAGAGAAACCTTGACCACTTTGCATACGAGGATCAAACATTTATATCCCATCATCTTGTAAAATATATTCATACGGGAGAGAATTTAATTTCTACATCTCATTATTGTCATCCTCATATGATCATTTTCCCATACTTCAAATTCATCAATGAAATTTTCCCAATAGTTCTCAATGTGTGGATCATCGCATAAGTCTAGAATGTTGATAGATTCAAGATCATTTTGAATGTCAAAATTGGGCACAGTAGTGTAGGAATGCATAGTCAAATGTGTGAAGGTAGCCTCCAGATGAGATGCATCGTTCACATTCTTACTTGTGAATACACTGAGAGATATGGGGAATGAAATCAACTTCTTTTTCTTTCTCTTGAGTATATTTTTACTTGTATACACTTCCCTGCAGAGTTCAAATAGTATAATTTGGTCACTGAGATATTTGGGAAACCTCAACAAAGCTTGGTCGAAGCCAAAAACTCACAGGTAGGAGAATGTCGAGAATTGGATGAAGTAAGAGACATATATTTTTATTAAGGTCATGGCTTGTGGTGACATGCTTGCCTCCAAATCACCCTCAAATTTTGGACCACGTACATCATGAATGCATTATTTACACGAGTGAAGTGCCTATGGCTTTCCTCCACCACCAACTATGAAAGCTTCTTGAATGCGGGTATCTTTAGCGAAATGTTTTCCATGGGAGCCAATCCTTTGATAAACCAAGTAATAAGTCATGTGGTACTTATTTGTCATGGGCACTTGGAGCAATTGTAGATGCATATTATCACTTTGATTATCTTTCCCTAGTCAATTGTTTTCTTCCCTTGATTACTTTCAAAATGAAAAGGCATATCCAATGCTATAAGTCTCTTGTGTTTTCTTCTCCCATCACCCTATTGAGGAGAGTGATTATATCTAAATATCCCTCGTGAAACTCACACCTTGAAAGTTTCTTGGGAATCCTTTATGACTTTCTCCCTATCTTCATCCATGACCCTAGTGTAATCCCTTGCATGTATGCATCCATCTTTTCACACCCATGCAAGCGTCATTTCCTTTGAGATGATGACCATGCTAGGTGATGTCAGAATTTATAGAGTGAGTGAGATGGTTATGAGACTAATGGCTGCCATTTCCGTACCATTTTTGGCTCGAATTATTCTTGTTTCATGTTCATAGTGGTATGAGAAGGCCAAAACCATCTCAACACTTTTTATGGACACAGGGTGTCCCATAACTCAAAACAACCCACTTGCGAGAACTTGGTCTTCAATCTTCCCTTGTTCTTTGATAGTCATGCAAGCCTCCATGTCATCAAAATCCATATAGGTGACATCACTAACTTCTATCTCATACTTAGAAGCAAAAGGTTTTCTTGGCTTTTGTCCTATCCACTTGTAATTCATGGTTCCTTAGCACAAAAAAGTAACTTACTATTTTCAATAAGTATGGAAATCCTTCTTTGAACTCTAACTACAACTACCAATCTGAATGTTCAACTCTTAGGATGATCCTTTTGTGAAATTCAACCTCTAGAATGACTTACTATTTTTAGTAAGTGCTAATGAGATGACTTACTATTTTTAGTAAGTATGAAAAATCAGCTCCTTTTAACCTCAATCGGGTATCAAAACTCAAATTTCTCTTTCTCCCTATGTTCCTCTCATCTTATGGACCAGTTTGTTAATTTTAGTAGGTGCAAGTGAGTCCATTTACTATTTTTAGTAAGTTTCAATTATGGACAAAGATGAAAATTTCGATGATTTTTTTCCTGAGATACCTCTTCTATGTTCACTTTGCCTCCTTCAAAATTTCTTCAATTGGTAACTTACTAGAAATAGCAGCTCCCCATAAAGAAGACCTACTATTTTTAGAAAATGAGCTTATGGGGGTTGAATCACGGTAGAATAAAGTTTTTCAATATGGGTTTTTTTCCCAATATCACCCCTCTAAAATCTTATGCTAACTTGATCACCAGTTTGTGAGATTTTAAAATTTAAAAATTTTGAACTGGTGGTAGCTCTGAACACGGAAGCCATTGATGGAGCTTGAAAATTACAGTGTTGTTTTCTTCTCCGTTCACCAAAAAAATCATATTTTTGATGTGGGTTTTTGTTTCTTATTCCATTGGTGAAATTTCTCTTCGAACCAGCTGTCGGTTTGACGGGAAACCTAGTTTTTGTCTTCATTTAGCCAAGAGGGAGATTTCTTCACTGCGAGTGATTTGTGATGAAAATAGGGTTTATTTGTTTCTTACACTGGTTAGTAAGCTATGTTTGAATATTTGTTTCATGAAAATGAGGTTTTTTGATGAATTTATTCACTTATTTCTTTTGTTCTTGATCCTTCGAGTCTATCCATCAACCTTTTCTTTGAAACCTGTGTCTTCTCATGTAGTGGAGGGTTTGAATACCATGGTAGATCTGGTTTGGAGCAGAATTGGTGGACTAGGTGATAGGAAGCATAGAGTTATGATAGGGTGAATGTGAAGAAGAAGCGGAGGAAAATAATGCAAGTGTTTTAAAAATGCATGTTAGGGGTGGGGATAATTGTTTATGTCCCTGATGTCTCTTAAGTATTAAGAGATGAAAGACATCAAATTTCATGTTACACCTTGATGGGACACTTGGTGAAGTCCGACGGTGGAACACTTTGGCCAAAAAGCTTCTTTGAAACACACGGGGTTGGAAAATGGTTGTATGAGGAACTAGGAGGCAAACCCAAGGTTGGGTGAATTTTCATATCCCTATGTACCTTAAGAATTAAGGTGAAATTTACATCAATTTTTACACGGTGCCTCAATGCGACACTTGGTGGAAATCCAACAGCTGTATATTTGGCTCCACTAGCTCATGGGGGCTGGAAATTTGCAATGAAAAGGGTCACATGGATGACCTGATAGCTTCTAGAGGTTGGGAATATTTTCATGTCCCTCATGTCCCTTTTCAAAATGGACATAAGGGTAATCATTTTTCACATCACACCTTCATGCGATACTTGTCACGATCTAATTGATTGAGGGGATAGGCTTCAGTAAGCACCCGGGAGCTGAACTAGTGATCTGGGAGGTTATATGTGTGACTAGAGGGCTTATTGGGGTATAGGTGTAATTTTTTTCCCTCATGTCCCTTAGCTTGAGGGATGAAGGGACATCAAATTATTCAAGATCCTGGAGCTGACACGTGTCCTTACTAAAATTTGGCTAACAGCAAGTTACTCATCTTGAGGGCGATTTGAAATGGCAATAACTTGAGCTCTCGATGGAATCTTTTAGAAAAAAATATATTTAACTCGACTGAAAATGGCCTTCATAATCCAATGTTTGGGATCTCAGATCTTGATTCCTCCATTTAAGCCCTAAAAAATTGGATTTCTGATCTTTCTCTCTAGTTGAGCTTCTAAAAAACTAGATATAAACATATTTCACCAAAGTGTTGTTAAAAGTATGATTTCACAATATTGTAGAGATCTGATTTCCCTTTTTGAATATGTTTTTTTTTCTCCTAAATCCACCCAGAGCTCCTAGAATCACTTCTAAAATTTCCGCAGCTCTTTTGGCCCTATGCACTACCTAGGCTTGTGAACCATGTTTTTGATCAAAATGCCCCAACTCCTCCAAATCCTTCATGAATCTTCCAAAATAAATTTCATGATGTTTTTAGACCTTCAATTCACCTCTGTGTTGGATTTGGATCCTCCATTCCTTTCCAGGGAGGTTGCATCAGTCTTGAGAAGGCCAGTGGTAGCCCTTCTCAACACCGCCCAAAAATAGTAGTTTTCAAGAACTCCTAAGATCCCCTAGGGGGGTTAACTTGACTTTCATAATTCACCTATGGGACTGAGTTAAAATCCAGTGGGAGTTCATGGGAATTTATTTGGGTAGACTGGTATGCCTCAGAAGGATAAAAATTGAAAGTTTCAAAACATGGGTATTATTTTCATGTTCAAAAATTGTTAATTTCCCTATTGCACATTTGCATAACTTCCATTTTCCATAATTTTATTTTCTAGTGTTACATTTGTTTGTTTATCTTCATCAAATCAACATTTATTTTGGGAGTTAACAAGAACATTCATATCTTTTTTATCACATAGTTTAATTAGGAGTTAACGAAATGCACTTACGTAACTCCCCTCACGCACAACCAAAACACATAAAACATAACTTGCATCAAAAAATTCCTTCCCAGGTGAACCTACTTGTATTTCATTACTAATAGGATAAGTCAAATCGGTGATCTTACTGAGTATAAATAAGCTACTGGGTGGTATATGGGCTAAGCACTGACACCGTTATTACTACAGATCATTTGTGAAGTGAGGAGGCATCCCCAAATATCATGCCTCATATTGACACCAACATATATTCAGGCCTCATGTACATTTGGGAATATTGATGACTCCATCCTTTAACATCACCTAAAACCAACCAAATATTTCCATTTCCTAGGACCTCTTAACCATTTTTCACATTTCATCTTTTCCTAAATTAATCAATATAACAAAAATTATTTTGTGTGACTTGTCTATTTGATTGTAATCAACCATCTAGATTATTTTTATTTTTAGTTTTTTTTTCCATGGTCCTAACTAGACAACAGTTGTATCTACAAAACTCCAACAACATGACTAAACATTTCCAACTATCCTTAAAAATTTTAAGTCTCATTTTGATTAAATCCCATGTATCATTCACCAATATCACGCATCTTCATCACCTCCAACAAATGATCAAGTAACCACCACACTCTCCTAGCATTCAATCTACCACATCATAAATCCCCGATCCACCTATTCCTCGTTTCTTCAACAATGGTGATCCAATATTCTTTGATATTCTCAATTCAAACCTCATTGTTCTCAATGTCTACTTAGTTTCGAAAGTGTACTTCTTCAACATTTTACACCCAAACAATGACCTCCTATCACCAATTTCACTTACAAATTTTCCTAGCTTATTGATCCTCACCATGAGCTAGTTATCTAATAGCTCCATCCCAATTCCACTTCTAGGGGTGCAGTAACATCAAATACTATGTCATCGACTCTCATTATCACTTTTTATTTCACTTTTTTCATCACAAAATATAACCAATCAAAATTCATCATCCTCACCAGATATTTCATCTGGTTCCTCCTCACAAAACAACGCCAACATATTATTTTCCACCTCTAGCCCTCTAGTCTATTCCATTATTCAAAAACCTATAATTTTAATAGTCATCCCCCTTGGTGTGCCTACTTATTCTCAAAAATTCACATCATCCATTCAAAATGTGGTCATGTATATTCCAACATCAAAAATCATCATCAATATCAAATCTAACTCTAGTGTCCACCCTTCTTCACAACATATGAAAACCACCCTTATCTCACAAATCCCCTCTCATTGGATACCTCAACAATCCCAACCATTCATTAACACCTCCATCCCTTCCTAATATATTTCACAACAAAATGAACCCCTCATCCACACTTCTATTCCCTTCCAAAGCACATCACGATATTCTCAACCCTTTATCCATACTTCCAACCCATCCCAATATATACCCCAACAATTAGAATCTATTTTTCACACTTCAATGCCCATCCAATATCAATACATCCAACCCTCAAAAAAATTAGTCTCAAAACCTACATACAACATTCCTATGAGTATTCCACTCCAATATAATATCCCCTTACCATATCAATCATAACCAAACCCACACACATATAATTAACCAAGTCCTTCATCATTCAATCCCCAATAAAAACCATCACAAAATCCTCCCTTTCAGGCATTAATGAGAAGGATTTGTAGCCTTCAATCTGCCTACATAGGTCCAAAAACACGCTATTTTAGGAACATATTTCCAATGAACCCATCCATCCATCTCGTACCATAGAAAGCCTACCCTCCACACTAGGAAATCCCTAAGTTCCTTAAATTCTATAGAAAAGAGGACCATCAATAATATATTTGGGCCTTCCTTCATTCCTATTACCTTATTGCACATGACTAGGATCTCATGTTGAGAACATTCCATGTGTCCTTAGCTAGAACCGCATTAGATTAGTATAACAATATCCCGCAATACTCACTCTTAACTTTTACACATCTTACACATATTTTTCGAGAATACTTTTTTATCAACGTCACCCGTAAATTCACCATTACTAATCTTTACACCATCAAACAATTATAATATTAATCTATTGTAGAATTTTTCACCCATTAGAGGGGTGTTATCAATCAATTATCTTTCTCCCATCCACAAATAGAATTAATCAAGTTATTTTCTCATTCATGTACCAAACATATATCATCGACATTAAAAATTCAATATTTACAAATGTTTGATAAAGCCTTTGGTATGGCTTGCAAACTCAAACTTCATGACCTCGAGGATGGTAAAATTAAACTCTAATAAAAAATCCTAAACATAAATCCTCATTCAAACCATCTTCCAGTCATGAAAAATCTAAAACTTTAGCAAACACATTTGTCATAAAATCTACTTTCAAGGAATATTTGACTCCTAAATGCACCCACCCTAAACGTAACTATACACCCATTAGTGAATCTTACATCACGGTTTTCAATAAACTCTTAGTCACATGTATGATCACTCTTCCTCTTATTCATCCTATTGACACATTTGTCTCAAACATCACATGGTATTGATAGAAAGATTACTTTAAATACCATCAAGACAAGGGTCGACATGGAAAGGTGGCATTAGTTTAGGAACATATTTCATGACCTTATCAACAAATTTGAGTTGCAACTAGATAACCTAATTGTACCTTCAAATAATAAATTATGTCTTAAAACAACCCTTTCCTAACTATGCTACATCTACTAGTCAACCTCGGTCTAACGTCGTCCACTCTCATTACACTATTAACACAATTTAAAATCAATCATCCATGCCTTGAGAATCTAATACCCATATTAATAATCATTAGCGGAACCATCTATATCATCAATACCTATTATTTGTGACACAAAAATGTCATCTAAATTATCCACATCATTGTCACCTACTATTTCTACACTAGAAACACCCATTGAATCATGTATCTCCCTTAACCCTAACCTTACCTCTCGAAAAACCATGAATATCTCTATATCCATTACATCTACCTCAACTTCACATGCGCCTTCTTCAAGACCCTTAGAAAATGAACCCGTTATACAAATCATGAAGACCTCCTACGAAAATCATGTCACCTAACATTATTTCCAAAATCTCATAAGGTTTACTACACAACCTCCAATCCCTCCATCCACAAAATAAGTGATCATAACAAGAAACCATATGATAACCTCGTCACAATATCAAAATTCCTTTCCCTCTATTCTATGGACATACCCCCATCCAAATTTTTTAGTCACTATTACAGAACCCAAATTCATTCCCCAATTGACACTAAAGCACGTTACGCAAAAAATTGTTCCTTCAACATCAAATTCTAGATCATCTAATGAAACACCAATTCCTTCAACCTTATCCTCAACAAGACACTACAAAAAAATCCTTGAAAGGATCATCCAATAATCTATCACAATTTTATATCCTCTCAATCCATCTGGCTTTTGAGGGTGGAAACCCTCCTGGTATAACTTTAAATAATTTTATGATTATCATCAAACACAAGGACATTCTACTGAGGAATGAAAATCCCTTCACACTACTATTTGAATCCTTTTTAATAAAATACTTCTTCCCACATATATAGAACAATCAAATATAGTCAAAAAAATCCATCATACATTTAAAACTACTACATCCTAACCATCATGCACTACTATACATACATTTAATAAAGGAAAAGCTTCTTCCATAAAATTATTGTTTCATCAAATTGACGTATTATTTATAGCTACCAGATTGCATGCACAAGACCCCAAGACTTTGTATCAAAGTAAATCCACAGTCATCATTCGTCTTTCTCAAGAATCACCTAATCTATCACCTTCTATAAGGCTAAGGTATTCATCATTTCTACTCCACATACCCAATCTATTACTTTCATACAAACCACCATCACAAAACAAATCCATCAAGATAATATGTCCCTTTATGAGATTGTAAAAACCTCACCACAACACCAAAAATACACGATTGAAGTAATTTAATCCATATCAGCACCCTCAAATGATCCACAACCATTCGTGAATCTAGTCAAGTACTCTTAGAATTTCTATTGTTATCTCTTTTGACATCTCTAAAATATTTTCATTTGTAATCTGAATACCATGACCTTCTATTATTCATCACTACCTAAATCAATGATACCATCGTTAAGATAATTATGATTGATAATGATGTTAGCATCAATATTATATCAGCATGCGCTTTCAATCAACTACAATTACCCAACACTATTGTCACCCCGTCACGTATAGTATTGTGTGCCCTTAACGACACTCTCACTCCTACATTAGGCATGATTATCTTACCCATAAAATTCAGCATTAAGACCCTCCATGAACTCTTCTATCTAGTAAAAGGAGAGTTTCAATATAACATGTTATTAGGATGACCCTAGATATGCGTTATGTATTGTATCCCATCCACCCTCCATCGTTGTCTCAAATATGAACATGAAGGTAAAAACCTTCACTATTCCAGCCAACCTAAACCCTTTCAAGGAATGTCATATGACGTATTGACATAATAACATATTTGTCCCTAAAATGAACTTAGGATCCTCTAATGAATCCTATACCATTTCGTTTGTTGTCACATCAAAATTACCAGATGAAACCTCCTTCGACGATGTCATACAACAAATTTCACTGGGGAGTATTTCCTCCTTACCCTTAATTATCTTCCTATTCCAAAAATATATGAAATACCCAACAAACGGACCGTGTATGAACCTAACATCAAATATATTATCTCCTTTGGTCCACCACATCTTAAAAATAATATTTTCTGTGGAGGGATTGTTGGATACCACAAGCACTAAGGGGGGTTTGAATTAGTGCAAATCAATTTTAACACCATTAAAACATCTCAACTAGAAACATAACTCAAAACATGGACCAATCATAGTGCATGTAAGAAGACAAGTACACAGGACTCTAAATTTATAGTGGGAAAACCATAGAAGGATAAAACCCACTTGAAAGCAAGGCCTTTTATTAAGAACACCCATTCTTAACATACAATGATTTCCAATTTGGTTGAGCACCCACTCAACCACGAGAATCACCCACTTCACGGTCCCTCTAGCACCCACTAGAAGGTTTTCAAGCACCCACTAGGCTAGTTTAGCAAGCTTGCAACTTGCAAGGAGCTCCTACCCCTATAACCCAAACACCCACTTAGGAAAATACAATAACATTGTACAAGTTGATCATTTAGTTTCTCATTACTTCATATATTTGATTATGATCCCTTATTGGAAAACTCCATTCACTTATTTTTTTATACCCTGTTCACTAATTTTGGCTTCTACTTCACAGTCATTTTCTCCATTCAGTTGTTCTCATTACTGTCAACTTTCCAGGATCCTATTGGTGTCACTGTTTACCTTCAATATCACTATATTTTTATGAGAAACCCCTTATTTTAACACATCATCTTCCTTCTATATCTCTGCCCTATTTTCCACCTTGCTGATTTTCCTTTTCTCTTCACCAATTTCATCACCTATACCTGATATGTCTTCAATTTTCATTTGCAAATCTTCAAGCATCAACCCCTTTTCATTCACCTTCTTCTCTCACTGGTGTGTACATATTTTGATGTATCATTTCCAATTATACTTATTCATATTTTCATTCTTCATGAAGTCAATACTTTCATATTCATTTTATACTCTTTTGCTCATTTCATCTTTACACTCCTTAAACCTGCACTACAAGAAGATTGTCACTTTTTCAACACACTTGAATTTTCAAAATACACCTTGTGCATGAATGTACACTTGGTCCCTATCAATACTTCATCATTCTGTCAAAATTTTATTTTGTAATCCATATTAGCAAACTTCATTTCATTCATCTACTTATTGCATTCTATGATTTTACTTTCCTATTGTTTCATTCTAACAAAAATACTATACATCTTCATCAATAAGATAAACAATTTGTTGTTTTCCAACCTATTTAACTTCTCCTAAGTTTGCAGTTTTTTTAATAGAAACCCTTCAAATTTTCATTCAAGGCTTCTACCATGTGACTCTTCAATATCCTCTAACTTTTACCTCAAGCTATTCCCAAGGAGACAACAACCTTCACTTTTTGACACAAAACTCTTCAAAACCAGGCTCTTGGACTTCACTATCTTTTGCACTTCTTTAGGAGAGAATATGCAATTTGATTGTCTTACCAAACATGAAGCAAGACTTTTACTTAACTCAAATTCATTCAAAAATACTTGATGTCACATTGCATCTCCTACACATTAATTTTTCCATACATTCTTGTGATAAACACACACCACTTGTATTCTCTTGTTCTAGTTTTATAACAAGGAAATTGCCTCTTTGTCTTCCCTTTGTAACTCCAAAGGTCTTTTGCATGATTGTCTTACTCAATAAGGAAAAATTGTCTCTTTATATTCTGAATTCAAACTAAGGGGGAAGAATTATGGTTTTGTAACAATTGTAGATTTTAATCTTCTCCAAAATTTTTTCAAACTCAAAGAAAGGAACTCGAACAATTCACTCCTTCATACAATGTGAAATCACCTTAAGCTTTGTTCACTTATTTCTTATTGAATGAGCACTGTCATAGGAAAAAATGAGGGTAATCATGCATTTAACTAACCACACCCATTTCAAATATGTGACAGATTGCTTCTCAATACTTTTTTACCCCTACTTCCTTTGAATCACCAAGCAAAAAAATCTACTTCATGAAGTGTCTTTGAAATGAGCAAAATAGTCTTCATATAGTCAAAACTGTGACTATGCACAAAATGCATAGAATCATGTCACTAATTTGAATGTTTTTAAATCAAATAAACCATTCTAATATATTTTCGACCCTTGAAACACATGATTCACCTAATACAAGAGCTCAAGCTGTAAGAAATTCTATGTAGAATGAAGAAAAAAACCCAATTTACCGATCGAGCTCAAGTTGCAAGAAATTATGTTGCAAACTTCCCTTGACACAATTGACCAACTCACCTGAAATATTCTCCAAAATGTTCTTGACCTCAAGACAGATATATGCTCCAATTTTCTTGATATTTTAATGGAAAATTTTTGAGTTTCGACCATCAAACCTCTGCAAACCCTAGAGCTAGGGTTTTCTAACCTGTGTAAGCCAGAGAGCAATAAAAAAAAATTCTTGTTCAATACTTGATAAAAATAAAAAAATTTACTTTATTTTTCTTTTTAGATAAATTCTTCATCTTCTCCAATCCACTAGCCAATTTAAAATATTTCAAAACACTGCCAAACTTCCAAGAATACATTGCAAAGTCTCAAAAAAATGTCTTTGTCTCAGTTTAGGGTGCTAGAATATAATAGACTATTATGAAGGGTGTAGAAAATCTTATAAAAGGAATATATACCTCATGTAGATACTAGTAATGATATCTTCACTTTCCATGCTCAAAATCACTTAATCACCATATACATGTACAGGAAAAACAATGTGCATTATGACAACAACAAGCATAATATGCTTCAACTAAGACTTCTAACTTAATCTATGTTTCTTGGTGATAATGAAGAACTCTTGAAGAACACATTTAATTCTAATTGACGCAGTCTTAGTCCAATGGAACCTTGCAAAATTACTTACAAACCATGCTCAATCCACAAAAGAGAAGATGCAACATATGCATTGAAAGGGCTAGAAGAATATTTTCACCCTTAAAACACCTTGAATGACTCAGAACCATGATATCAACATTGAATATCATTAAAACATGATATAGTATATCAAACACATGCTTTAAGGAAAAATAAACCACTTTTTCCTTTGTTAGTTCAAGGAGGTTCTTGGAAGTGAGAAAAAAAGTAACAGAAAAGTGATCATCTATTCTTTTATAATTTTTCAAATTACTTCAAACCTTTTTCACCATCTCAAGATAGAAATCATATTTAAAAATTCCTTCTATGATTTATTTGAAGAATGCTCTATAATTTTTCTTGACACCTAAGAAGCCTAGACACCTCAAAATGTATTTTCAAGAAGGTTGTTTTAGAAAAACTTGAATAACTCAAAATCCCCATTACAGAATCTAATGAAATTTGACATGGAGCATTGTAAGATATATATCTACACATTACATGTTTTTTTAGCCATATTTTTTCATATGGAGCTCTAACCAATCTCATTTACATGTAAGAATAGTTGGGTTCCTCAAGGAAACTTTGGCTAACTTTTGAATTTTTCCTTTAGGACCTAAACCAAGCCTTATTTTTGCTCAAATATGACCTAGACAAAATTAATAGGTTGCTTCCATACTCTCATGGTATTTTCATGATCTGTACCATCCTTTCATACCTCATCAGGGTCAAGAAATAGGCCTAAATGAATCAGTTTGACTTGATACTTCCACCAACTAACCTGATACTCACTATAAAGCTTGTTATCATGCTTATACCATCATACCTGACTGTATCACATCTGAACCAGCCATACCTATCATGTCCATGCTTCCACTAGACTCCTACCTCACTAACCAAGCCTACAAAGCACCTTTGAAACCATCCTGAAATTTCTCTTGTGAGCTCTAAACGTTTTCACAAGGTCTCACTTCACCTTTTACTACTTTTCCATCAATGTCACTTGACATTAATGAAAACAGATAATGACCGATTTGGGTTTTCTATAGTTATAGCAATGCTTTGAGAAATTTCCAACTTCATGACATGTATAACATATGACATGATTTATTATTTTTCTGAGTAATGATTGTCATTGCTAAATTGACTTATAGGTTCTTCTAGGAAATGCTTGGCAAGTATGACCTTTATTTCTACAATTGAAACATACTATGTTCCTTTCATATTCAGTAGCACAAGATCTCCATGGGTTCTCTTTGTCATAGTTTTTCATGCACTCTTAGCTCTATGTCCAAATTCATAACATGAGAAATAATATCCATTAAATTTCCTCTCATACATGGATGCATTTGGTTGTCTAATTGACTTGGATCTTCCTATCTTTATCTCCTGTATGCTTCTTGTTTTTTTGCTTTATGGGGTTAGCCTTTAAATCTCTTTGCCTTGCTTACTCAAATTCCTCTCTTAGTATTTTCAATTTTTCAATTAGTTCACCACATTCTTCATCCTTTTATTTGATGGTTGCTTGACATGACTCATGATTAGGTTCATGATCCATTTCACATTTGATTGCTTCATTTTTATAGTCTAGAACTGATCTGTCATTAGATTATCTTTGATGTATCATCATTTTAACTTGTTCCAGCTCATCTTTTGATAACATATCAATGGATGCTTCCACTTCTGGATTCCTTCAATATAATCTACATCTTTTCGGTTGATTTCAGATTTTAACTCTTTAATCGGGGATTGAGCAATTTCATATCTCTTCTTCAACACAAAATTTGTTGATGTACACATTCTTGTAACTTCAGGAGAACCTCCAAGCTATTAGGCTTGATTTAGGAGGACCACCTCTCGATACCAATTTTTGGATATCAAAAACACTGAGGGGGTGAATGAGTGCAAATTAATTTTAACACATTTAAAACATCTTAACTAGAAATAGAACTCAAAAATGAAAAATTATAGTGCATGCAAGAACACAAGTACACAGGACACCAAATTTTAGTGAGAAACACATAAAGGGAGAAAAATCACTTAAAATCAAGGCCTTTTATTAAGAACGTTCATTCTTAATCTACAATTATTTCTAGTTTGGTTGAGTACCCACTTAACCGGAGAAGCACCCACTTCACAATCCCTCTCATACCCACTAGGATAGTTTAGCAAGTTACAACTTGCAAGGAGCTCCTACCCTGTAACCTAAGCACCCACTTAGGAAAATACAATAACATTGTACAAGTTGATCATTTAGTTTCTTATTTCTTTATACAACTGATTATGATCCCTTATTGGCACACTTCATTCACTTATTTGTGTTATACCTTGTTCACTGATTTTGGCTTCTACTTCACAGTAATTTTATCCATTTAGTTGTTCTCATTACTATTAACTTTCTAGGAACTTATTGGTGTCACTATTTTCCACCTTATTGATTTTCTTTTTTCTCTTCACTAATTTCATCACCTATACTTGATATGTCTTCAATCTTCATTTTCAAATCTTCAAGCATCAGCCCCTTTTCATTCACCTTATTCTCTCACTAGTGTGTACATATTTTGATGTATCATTTCCAATTATACTTCTTCATATTTTCATTCTTCATGAAGTTAAGAATTTCATTTTCATTTTATACTCTTCTATTCATTTCATCTTTACAATCCTTCAACTTGCACTACAAGAATCTTTTTACTATTTCAACACACTTGAATTTTCAAAATACACCTTGTGTATAAATGTAAACTTAGTCCATGTTTATTATACTTCATCATTTTTTCAGAATTTTATTTTGTAATCCATATCAACAAACTTCATTTCAGTCATCTTCTTCATTCATTCTATACATTTACTATATTGTTGTGTCGACTAGCATAAAAGACTATACAACTTCATCAAGAAGGTAAAAAAATTTATGTTCCAACCTATTTTATGTCTCCTAAGTTTACACTTTTTTTTTTGTTTTCTAGGAACCCTTCATATTCTCATTCAAGTCTTTTTCATGTGACTTTGACCTCGAGCTATTCCCAAGGAGACAACAAAAACCTTCACTTTTTCAGACAAAACTCTCAAAACTCGAGCTCTTGGACTTAATTGTCCTTTACGCTTCTTTAGGAGAGAATATTCACTTTGATTGTCTTACTAAACATCAATTAGGCCTTATACTTAACTTAGATTCATTCATAAATCCTTGATTTCAGATTTCATCTCCTATACATCAGTTGTTCCATCCATTCTTTGGCTAAACACAAACCACTTATCTTCTCATGTTCGATCTTTACAACAAGGAAAGTGCCTCTTTGTCTTCACTTTATAACTCTAAAGGTATTTTGCATGATTTTCTTTCTTAGTAAGGAAAAAGTGCCTCTTCATATTTTGAATTCAAGCTAAGCTAAGTGGGAATAAGTATGGTTTTATAACAGTTATAGTGTTCAATCTTCTCCACAAAAAAAATTCAAACTCAAACAAAGGAACTTGAACAATTCACTCATTCATACAATGTGAAGTCAACTTAAGCTTTGTTCAGCTATTTCTTATTTAAAGAGCATTGTCACTAGAAACTATGGAGGTAATATTTCATTTAACTAACCACACCCCTTTCAAAAATTCCAAAATGCTTTTCAAGACTTTTTTGACCCCTAATGCCTTTGAATCACTAAGAAAAAAATTGAGTTCATGAAGTGTCTTTGAAATGAGAAAAACATTCTTCATATAGTCAAAATTGTGATTGTGCATGAAATTCATAGACTCATGTAGATAATTTATATGTTTTAAAATCAAATAAACCATTCTCATATATTTTATTACCCTTGACACACATGATTCACCCAATACAAGAGCTCAAGTTGCAAGAAATTTGCAAGATGAAGAAAAACCCAGGCTTTACCATTTTGAGCTCAAGTTGCAAGAAAATATGTTGCAAAATTATCTTGACATAGTTTACCAACTCACCTAAAATATTCTCCAACATGGTCATGATCTCAAGACATAGATATACTCTAATTTTCTTGATATTTTGATGGATACTTTTTGAGATTCGACCATCAAACCTCTCGCAAACCCTAGAGCTACAATTTTCTCACTTGTGCACACTAGAGAGTAATAAAAATTATTTTCTTGGTCAATCCTTAATGAAAATAGAAAATTTCACTTTATTTTTCTTTTTAGAGATAATCTTCATCTTCTCTAATCCACTAGCTTGATTTACAATATTTCAAAACACTACTTGCCATACTTCCAAGAATACATTGCAGAGTCTTATAACAATTATCATTGTCTCAGTTTAGGGTGCTATAATCTAATAGACTCTTATGAAGGGTTTAGAAAATATTTTAAAAGGAATATATACCTCATGGAGATACAAATAATGAAATCTTCTCTTTCCGGCTCAAAACCACTTAATCACCATAGATATGTACATGAAAAACAATGTGCATTATCGATAACAATAAGCATAATATGCTTCAACAGAGACTTTTGACTTAATCTATGTTTCTTGGTGAAAATAAATAACTCTTGAAGACCACATTTCATTGAAGTTGATAGATTTTCAATCCAATGTAACCTTGCAAAATCACTTACAGGACCATGCTTAGTCCACCAAAGAGAAGATGTATCATATGCATTGAAAGGGCTAGAAGGATAGTGTCATCCTTAAAACACCTTGAATGACTCATAACCATGATATAAACATTAAATATCTTTAAAAAGTGATATAATATCTCAAACCAATGCATTAAATAAAAAAACCCACTTTTTCCTTTGTTGGTTCAAGGAGGTTCTTGGAAGTGAGAAAAATAGTGCTAGAAAAGTGATCATATCTTCTTTTATAATTTTCCAAATTCTTTAAAAAATTTACACCATCTCAAAATAGGAATTACCTCCAAAAATTACTTCTATGATTTATCTAAATAAGTATCTATAATTTTTCTTGACACCTAAGAAGCTAGAGGCCTTAAAATGAAGTTTTCAAGAAGGTTGTTTTAGAAAAACTTGAAAACTCCAAATACCCATTACAGAATCTGATGAAATTTGACATGGAGCATTTAAAGATATCCCTCTCCACCTTAAATGTTTTTTTAGTAATATTTTTGCTATGGATCTCTAACCAGTCTCATTTGCATGCAAGAACAATTTGGGTTCCTCAAGGGAAACTTTGGCTAACTTTTGAATTTTTCCTTCAGGACCTAAACAAATCCCTTTTTGCTCAAATGTGAAATATAAAACATTAATAGGTTATTTTCATGCTCTTATGGTCTTTTCATGACATGTTCCATCCTTTCATACCTCATTAGGATCAAGAAATAGGCCCAGTGAATTAGTTTTACATGATACTTCCACCAAGTGACTCCGATACTCACTATAAAATATTTTAATTATGCTTATACCATCATACCCGACATGTATCATATCTTAACTAGCCATACCTACCTTGTCCATTCTTCCACTAGACTCCTAACTCACTAACCAAGCCTATAGAGCACTAAGACCATCCTAAAATTTCTCTTGTGAGATCCAAACATCTTCACAAAATATCACTTCACCTTTTACTACTTTTCCATCAATGACAACTCCAATGACCAGGTTCAATAGAAATCAATTTTCCTCCTGCATTATAACAATCAACATCATGCAAAACCATTTCTATCATATTTAGTCTTCTTGTATAACAAAGGCTTTGCACATATGTACCTCCATCATTGTGCTTGGAAGGGATTTGGCCTCGGATTTTATGAACAAGGTATTCATGACTTAATCCTTGATCATTCCCACAAACCTCACAAAAATATGGGTTAGGTTTAAAAATCCTTCCTCATAATCCTCCTAAAGCATTGCGTATATATCCTTAACAGAACCAGAACCATCTTCTCCACCCTCACACGATGACCCCATGGACACATATGACATTGTTTCCATTCCATATGACTTTTCTTTATCAATACGATTACCTTAGCACCACTAAATTATCAAACTAATAATGGTACTAAAACCCTTCCACTCATATTACCTGAAATAATAGAGGAAGATTCCCTTACCATTGACATCCTTATATACCACGATGATCAATTTATCCTCTCCTATATGGTGAAAGTAGACCATTACCTTTAAAATAATATTCCAACCGACACATCCACACTTCTTAATGAATCAATTATCTATGTTAACATAGAGACTACACAGATCCTCACATAGTCAAATTTGGTCAGTCCTTAGATTCAGAAGAATTGAAGGACTTCATCGCCTTCCTTTCTAAACATAGTTAAGCTTTTTCATGGTCATATAGTGACATTCCAGGTATTATCCTTAACATCGACATTCATAATATTGTCACATATCACAACACCAATCCTACCAAGTAAAAGCGCATAGGATACATCCTCACATTACTATTCTCATTAAAGAAGAGTTATAATGTCTTCTCTCTCCTAATTTTGTCTTAACCATGTATTATCCATAATGGGTTTCTAATATTGTACATGTAACCAAGGCCTCTAAAAATTTACGTATCTACATGGACTTCTGAGACCTAAACCTCACTTGTCCCAAATATGAATTTCCTCTTTGAAACATCAATCAACTCATCAACCTTACCACTGGCCATGAAATACTTTCCCTTATAGATGGATTTTCTGGCTATAATCAAATCATCATCACTATAGATGATCAACACAAAACATCCTTCATTAATTTTTGGGGGACATTTTGTTACGATGTCATGCCCTTCAAAATTAAAAATATAGGGGCCGCCTATCAATGCACAGTGACATAAAATTTCCACGACCTTATCCACAAAACCATATAAGACAATGATGACAACCTCTTAGGAAAATATAAACAATGAAGGGACCATATTTTTTTCCTCGACATGATCCTTGGTCGACTAATCCAATATTTCCTTCACCTTAACCTTCTAAGTGCGTATTTGGTTTTTTCATTAGTAAGCTCCGGGGTTCATCGTTTCTATCAAGGGAATCTAAGTAGACCCTTCCAAGATCAAATTCATCATTGAAATGCCTCCTCTATAAAACCTTAAACATCTTCACATCCTTCAATTTATACTTCAATGAGTCCATCATTTCATCTCATATCTTTCGGATCATTGTCAAAGCATTTCCATCATCTCCTCCTACAGGAACTACCTCTCCTAATTTGGGCCTCATCTATCTTCTAAATCCCCCGACATCCTCAATTTTTCTCTTTTTCACTAAAAATATCTTAGGTCAAAGATCTTATCTCTTAAAACCTGTAGTAAAAATGAAATCACCATGGTAATTTTTACTTATTGATAGGGCGTAAGTTTTCCCACCCAAGAAGTGTTAAAGATTCCTATAATCACCAAATATTATCTTAAATAACTATTCATTCACTTAAAATTATCAAAACATGGTATTGAACCACCCAATTCATTTGAAAATCATGATCAAGCCTTCATTTTTCATCACTAACCACAATTATACATTTTTAGGGCTTCAAGCCCCTTTTAAAATCAATAGCAACCAATCAATAAAATACTTCCTTGATCTCGTAGCTCAATTAGTCAAATCTGTCATTACCAAAATCCACCTCCAATTTTTACAGTCTTAACACTAGTAAGTCATACATCTATAGGACATGAACCCGTTGGTTCCCCTATCACTTGACTTCCTCATTTTATAATCCCACATTTATGGAAACATCATCATGAATAGCATACCCAATCGGGATCATCTTTCTCACACTTGCTTCCTATGATTCATACATCCAAGGGATACAAACCCTTTGGTTCCTCCATCGTTTGACTCCACAATAGAACCTTCATGGAAGTATTATTTCCATGCCTAGTATTTTGGTAGCTCAAAGAAAAACATCAAACAAATCTATCTAATTCACCAAACTCTTTCAAACTGGTGATTATTGCACTATGTCGCAATCACCCCTAGTTTGAGGGGGAATCACCCATCCAAGCACAAGTCAAACCATCTCAATCATTTTTTATAGCAGTTTTTCCATCAAAAACCACTTGACAAAAAGGGGAAAATTTAGACAAAGGGTTTTCTTCAATCACCTACACCTCGTACATGTACATTAAATCATTTAATCTATCATCATAACATAACCTAAGTCATTAATCTTACCCGTAAAATCATTTGTTTACCCATGTAAATCTTATTTACTTACCCTAACCTCCCTAAAAATTCCTTAACACTTTCAAACCATCCTAACCATTTTTACTCTAACATCTAACTCCATAACCATGCCTAATGTAACACCCACTTTTATACTATTATCAAATTAAGGTTTTTTAAAAAAACCCTTAATTCCCCTTTACATGCCTTCAATTATTCATAATTTAGTAAATAAGAATCCAACAAGTAATTTAGTTTTTAAATTCATTTGATAACATCATAAACATGTGCACGTGTAAACATCCATTTGATCTACCGATCCCGGTTTATCACTCATATGAGATATCGTGATTAATGGATCTACCTAATCTCATTAAACTTCAATTTGTCTAAGTGTACATAACTTGTATGTATTTGGTTAACCTTTATAATTAGGTTTGTGAACTAATGTAGTTCCCGATGTATACTTGAAAAACATTTTCTTGAATTTCATCATGTATTCCACACCATTTTGTAGGAACTTGGTGAACTAACAATGTAGTCAGCTAGTACACTACTTAGGCCAAATATTTTGAGCTATGCTTAGTTTTGTGACCGCACATTACTCACTTGAAACTTTTCCCTTTACCACATAGTTATCTGGATCATAATTAAACAATCTTAATGTTTATTCTAACATGTTAAGAAGGTCTTGATTCTAGATCTTGCCTCTTGATTTTAGCGTATGTTGACTAATCCAATTTAGGACCCATATGGGATAGATATTTTTACTCTTTGACTCATGTCAAATATAAATATTATCCATCCCATAGTCATCCTAAGATGGTACATTCAGAGTACGTTCAGATCAAAAGGCAAGACTTAGATTTCATACCTGCTTAACATGCAAGATGATTATAAGTCAAGAGTTTAAATCAAACTATAAGGTTGATGACAATAATTAATAACACTTTTATTAATATTATTCCATGTTTTAAAATCTTAGTACCACTTTATGACCTTAGTCATTAGGTATCATTTTAGATTAATCAACTTTTAGGATTAGGTAATCACCCTAGGCCCTACTAGATAATGTCATGTAAGTTATAACAAGGTCAAATCAAGTAATCATTTACTTGTGAATAATTGTAGAGTTGATCCACATTACTTTATTCAAAGTATTAAATCATATTTACTATTTGCAAAATTTGTATTGATGCACATTTTTGTCATTATTTCATTTAGTAAATTTCATATCAAGTAAAAATTTTCAATCAAGTATTAATTATATGTACTATATTTTTAAGCAGTAATTAAATTTATCTCATTATAATCGAGTCTTAGAAATATTAATGCATTTCTCAACTCTTGTACCACTAACCCAAACAGTGTTGTTTGATTACTTCTTAATTAATCAATAATTAATTATATCATGGTCATCATTACTATCATTTAATAAAAGCAGTTAAATGATATTGTAAGTACACTTAATTAATAACGTCTAATTTATTTCACAATCAAAATAAATATGATAATTCAAAATTAGAAAACATTATTATTTCATCTCATAAGAAAAACAAGGTCCAACAAGATCAAAAGTACAATCATTTCAAGTTTAGAAGTACAAAATTTACTTTCAAGGTAATATAAATGACTAATAGTCATTTACGAGTTCACAAAATTATTTTCAATAAATAAGGATTACATAATCCAAGTTTAACTTATACATTAAATCAATGATTAAAAATCATTCATAAATATATCGCATGTCAAACATGCATGTAACAATCTAATCTACCTCCTCAAATTACTTAATCCTTCCTGAGATATGAAAGATAAAAATTATAGATTCACATGGTCAATTCAATGAACTGGCATGGATATATATCTCCTGTCTAGATGTTTAACTAACAAAATAGTGAATATATATTGATTGTTTTAATTCCATCAAGAAAGTATCAACCATACAAGTCAAAAGGTTTCAATTAAAAATAGAAAGGAAAAAATGATCCAACATGAATTCTTTCCTAATCATTTACAATAAGGATGACATAGTCCATTATAATAATCCTTCAATATTTTTAACCTTAAAAAATAGTAATCATAAGGGAATCAACCATCCAGGTTCTAAATCATCGATCATATAATTAGGAAATGAAATGAAATAGTCATGTAATCATATTCAAACTTGTCTTAAAATTATATTATCATCAACAAAAATCAAATCAACTTATCGAAGGTGCCCCCTCCTTATTTATTAAATAAACCATAAGAAGAAAATATACATAGAAAATCAAACATTTGAAAGTAATTCCATCATAAGGTTTTCATATAAGATCAACTTCTCTTATCACTTCTTACTCAAGTTAATACAAAGGTGAAAGAAATCAAGGTCAGCATTCATCTGAAATAACTTAATATAATAGTAAGGGAAATTGGGACCGAGCAATGCAAATTTACTTAATAGTGGTTTTGTTAAACGAAAATTATTTCTAGTGTCCGGCTCAAATTGATCCCATCTTAACACATACAATGACTTAGAGTCACGTTTCCATGAAAAATTGATACAAATCAACCCTATAACTTTCATAGATATGCTTCCACATAGCCTTAATTTGAAATGCATGGGTTCATTTTGAACCCAACTAACCAAGGAAACACAATGAATCTATTGAGCCTTTCTTCCAAAAGAACGAACCCAAAATGTATCTAATATCAACAATATACCCATATAGGTTCATTTAAGAGTTTATAGTAAAATAAATAAACCACCCAGATCAACTACAGCCATAATGGCAACCCAAAAGAAGTGATAGAGTCATATTGACTCAGAATAGGCCGAGTCTGGTTTTCATAATGACTCACCCAAATATAGTCCCTTACTTCTATAAAAAACCATGATATATGGAGATTAATAAACTTTGATTATCCAATATTAATGAAGCATAAATAAATAGCTAGAAACCCATGAAAATGCGAGGAGAAATACGGCCCGTAACAACTTAAAACCAAGATTTCAGGTAATCGATACCAATCACATAAACTTAAACAAAAATGAAGAGCTCAATTCTCAATAGAAGGCTAAAACCATAGATTCCAAAAATAATACATCAAAACCAAAAATATGATCACCCAGAACAATACATCAACACAACTTCAACATATGGGTCATTTTCAACAAAAGAAAACGTAGCAACAACTAGATTATAAAGCGGTTAATATTCAATAAGAATTAAACTATTTTAAAATGAAATATCCACATAGGGAGAATTATATCCATGCCTTCTAAACTTGGAAGCAAAACCTTGAAACTCTCATCAAGATCTTTCAACTTTTTTCTCCAAAACACCAAAATAATGACTCGAATGCATAGCTAGAAACAACCCAAAATCATACGCAACTATCACTCTTAAATCCTCCATTATCACCTTCTTAAAATACTTGAATAGACTAACCGAATGGAAAATGCATGCAACATCTCGAAGGAGAGGCTGAAGAGTTCAAAATTCATGTAATGATGAATAAAAATGGAAAACATTTTTTGCATGATAGCTTATGGAGGAATCCCCCATTCCCGATATCCATGGAGTAAAAATAAATGTAATTAATATTTGTAGGTGCCACATAGTGGCCTTCCCATCAACCTTCACTTACCACTCACCATTTCCCTCTAATTCCAACTCGAGCGGTCGAGTTAATAAATCCAAACAATAACTTTTTATGGGTCATAATTTGACCAAGTCACCTTTTAAATCAAACCATGCAAATTACCATTCAACACTTAGTCAAATTTAATAATCTCAAAACAACCAAATACAATAATTAGTTGACTATAGTCAATTTGGTATTATCTAAATAAACAATGCAAGGTCTTAACATCACATTAACGATTTAGTTAAAATGAATTCAAAAATATCAAGTATGATTAATTTCATACATTATAGAAATCAAGTGTTCACATATGGCCTAAGATTATAAACAAAGAAAAATTTCATTAACTAGTAATACTCGTGCCTTCCCAGACCATGGGCATCTTAACAACTTTAAAAATTAATAATTTCATCACATTAAATGGTTAGTATGATTGTGTATATAGTGTATCGTTTGATCCGATTTAAAGCGTTAAATCCATGTAAACAATAAACACTTTATGATCACAATATACAAAAATTTAATAAGTAACTTATTATGTAACTTTTGTATCATTAAGATACTTATACCTGCACTTAATCAAGACCAACTTTTACCTATTCCATTAGAAGGTCCTTTCTCATTATTCAATCAATGATTGTCAATATCAAAAGAGTTAGCACATTTAACAATCATCATCATTTACACACAATGGAATAATATATTGAAACCATGAATAAATTCATCAATACATGCAAATTGTTACTTCCAGCAAGAAGTAAGTCATAATACCAAAAGAATGTATAGCAACAAAAAGCATCTACACATGGAATCATCAAACTCAATGAGATTACAACTCAAAAAAAAAGCAATAAAATGGGTTATGTAGTCATTTTTACTCCCATCACAAAATGAAGGAACCCCATGTGCATCGGCCTATCACCCAACAGAAGTTGAGCACTCACCCAAGGCATGCACGGGTACCAAGTCTCTCTTTTATGTGAGTTTAGTGGGAAGCATCATTTATGATTAGTGTAAGAGTTTTTATGAGGGAGGTTGAAACATACAAGGACCATAGGGCTCAGAATGGCCTCTAGATCCTTACAGTCACCTTAGACTGAGTACTTTAACAAAATCTAGAACATGCATTATGACAGAAAGAATTATACAAGCATTCATACATAGCATGAAAGGAAAGAGAACTCATATGAGAGAAATATGCATTAAAACCATTGATATCCATGTCTATTTATAACAGGTAACCTCATTATATTCATTGATTCATTACAGAGTGTCACAGAGAGTAGACCGTAGTCATGCATATCTCTGGATGTATGTAACTAAGCTAACAAAAAAAGAAAAATTACAACTCCATGCTTAGTACATTCTTTCCTGAATACAAATATCCACTTGCAGTAATTCTGCAAAGCTCCGCTCACTCTCTAACCCACTATACCTTGTACTTGTGTGTGTTTAACTCCGCAGGAACTTGTATTTATAGTTCTCCTACACTACCAACTCACCTTCCACCATCCTCAGATCTGGTGCCAAGTGTCGAATGTGGTCCATGCGAGCATGCTTCTCTAGGCCTAGGCTTTCCACTTTACCTCATGATGTTCATCTAGAAGATTCCGTCCGAGGCATGTTCTTTCTTGGGTCAGCCTATTACTAGGCTGGCATCTTGTCCACGTGTAACTAATCACACTTTTCACATGTTCTGCCCTGGGTGCTCAAATTGACTAAGCCCTGAGCCTCCTTTTGTGCATCGCGCGTGTTATGTGCTTCCCTAAACCTTTCTCTCACATGCTTTTTCTTTGTGAACCTTTTCATAACCGGGACCCTGCGTGCCTATGCGCCTTCATACTTGGCAAATATTCTAGGGGTCCAATAGGTTAATATCACAACACGGCTTGTGATTTCTTGGTAGCTAGCTATGTTATGCGGTTAGCTTCGTAACTATACATAAGAATGTTTATCATTTTTAGGGTAAACGTGCATACACTTAGCTGTGATACTAGTTGGGTAACGCTTCTCACTCCCAAACCTTGTGAACCATGCTACGCTATTAAACTATCTTACAACAAACATGAAATGAAATTGTGGGATGTGACACCTAACCTCTTCCTTAACCATTTCCCCTCGTCCTCATACCCAAAACTCCCATTTTGGAGGTGGTTGAAACCACTTCCGAACAAGTCTCTCCACATTTCCTAAATATTTGAAGACTTTAAAATCGCCATCAATCATACATAGAATCATACAAATCTTGTTTTTGGGAACTCTAAATTTTCTAGAAAAAAATTTCATTTCGAGTGAACTTCAATAATAACGATTCCCTATCACTCTGTGAAATCATACCACATTTTCTTTTTACAGCCATACATCTTCAAGACCTTCCTCACATTATTATATAGTCAACAATTCATCACCACAAGCCCATCTAATTCATGTAAGCATTTTATAGAATTTTCTTATCAACAATACACTTTATCTACCTATTCTTGTTTTCGTTTCGTTTATACATCAAAACAAGGTACAAGAAAACAATTTTAGTCTCTTTTTCCATCAATTTAAGAATTTTGTTAAAACACCAAATTTTTGATAGGAATCACCCATAATTCCCTCAATATCCATTGATTGTGATAAATCACCTGTGATTTCAGCTAATTTCTTACGATTACTATCAATCTAGTTACTTTCTACTAATCATTGTATTTCATCATCTTTTATTTATCGGTTGGGACTTAATGTGTCTATTTTCAATAGGTGTCTCATATAAATGATTGTTATATGAAAATCCCATCTAGTCAAAATTATCTATAATCTTCTAATCATCCGGTAACCATTCATGTGGGAGAAGTTTGAATACATCAACAAACAGTTCAAGATACTTAATGAGATGTGAGAAGCAATTGAAGAGTATTGGTAAAACTACTTTGAGGAATTCTATCTCAACACAGACCCTATCCTGGGCCACCTACAAAGTTGAATAAGATATTCCTATCCATCTTGAGTTTTAGCTTCCTTTTTTTGTATCGTTCATATTATCTTTATCAAAATAAACTTAATTTCATCAAGGATTTGACACCCTTTAAGGAAATCCCTCTGTATTCATGGGATTGTCCTTTATCGAGAAACATGTCATCCTATCTATCTAATCTCTCTTGTTTATTTGTCTTTTCTTGTAGGTCTCTTCACTCTCGGTGAAGGAAGGAATGTTTTTTCATTGTCCATTTTTCATCATGTTAGCATTGCAATCCGTGGGGTGCAGGTATTGGTAAACCCTTCTTTTATTTAGTTTTAGGTTCTTGTTACATTTGATAGCATTAACTGAAAACTACCTAACACACATATACATGATCATCTATATTTTAAAAATTGCTTTGGTATACTAATAAAAATCACAATTTTAATGTCAAAGTGGGGCTCGATAATTAGATGTTGTAGTGGAATATTTTAAAGGTAATGGGTAATATTTTTATCTCACGATCACACATGTCTTCAATATTTTTACCTATTAATTCCCTATGGTTCCTTATTTATCCTATAATTGAAATATTTTAGTGTGTATAGGCCCAAAAGAGTAACCAAAGTTTCCCCTTCCCCTCTACAATAAGATAAAAAATGAATGGAATTTAAAACATCATAAGAACCTCATCTAGATTTTTTTCTTCAAGTCAAGTTGTGGTTTTTATCTCTAAATAACATTTAGAAAATTTATTCCATCTAATTAAACCTATTTTATTCATCCATCATCCATTATATTCATCTCCTCTAGATCTTCCCTCACAATGTACATATCATCATCCAATATTATTTATATTATACAAATATTATTAGGGTTAGTCTTTACAAATATCCTTTTCTACACTTAATTTCTAGTTTCTAATAATTTTTTCACTTAAAACTACACTAAACCCTCAATCTTTACTATCATGGCCTAGGGTTTTCACTCTTAAATAAAAAATATAATTTAAGTCTCAAATCACTAAGTTTTTAAATGACCATTCAAATAAAATTTCCCTCTTATTTACAATAAAGCATGCATTTACTTCATCTACCTACACTCATCCACTTGTGAATTTATCATATTCCCAATCCAAAAATTATATGATGTCACCAAATCACACAAAATATTTCACATTTTATTCCTCATATTTCCTAGCTCATTTTTTTCTCTCATGTCACATATACCCTTTTATTTTCAACTTCTCCTAAGAAAAAAATGCATCCTCATACACATATGTTTATGCATGCATCTTATATTTTTCTAAAATTCAAATTATGATAACTTCTTATATACTTATAAAAAAATGTTGCTGAATATATGAATTAGAACTTATATCTCTTATTTTACCGGTTAGAAAAATAACATTAAATTAAATCAAACTAGAAAGAAACAAATATTTTTGGTTTGATAATTTTGTTTATCTCTATTATTAATATAAATCATGTAACTTATAAGTATTATAGTTAAAAATTCTCCCTTTCACACACCTAAGTATTTTTCTCTTATATTTTATATTATCCTTACCCTCAACACCACTTTAGGTTCTTATACTTCCATCTCTACAATACTTACTTAGGATTCCACATTTAAGCTTCCACTTTATTTTCCTTAACATCCCACACTGATACATCTTTTTAATGGGATCCTTTATGATTTTATACCATGTGTAATTTAGTTTTCAAAATTTTAATCTACATGACCTATTTCACTTCCTTATATTTCTTGACAAGATTCTATGTAATTCCTATATGCATAACAAGTTTCTTAAATGATTTATTTTCTTCCTATTTGAATAACTTAAAAAATTACATTTTCCTCCACCTTGTCTTCATGAACAACTAAACATTTTTATTTTTTTCAAAAAAATGGGTTTCTCAACATTTTCTTTTCACTTCTCAAGTTTCAACCTTAATCATGGTTTCTACCCTTGTTATTATGATTTTTACCCTTGTTCTTACTATGTTAGGTCATGTGCCATGTTAGTTTCCTTCTCATAGTGCATATTTTTAGTACTTTATTATGGTGTGAGGTTTACATATCATACAAAAAAATAAAAGATGCATGGATACATGAAATGTAAAATTATGGTTGGAGGTTTTTGCTACAGTTTTATTGTGGTTGTGTTGTTATTTTGTTGTTCCTTCATTGTGGCCTTTTTATCTAGTTTCTTTTCTTTTTCTATTCCTTCTTGTTATATTCTAGCTTTTTCCTTTTGTACCTCGGTAGGATCCCAGTTAAAAAACATTTTACCATTAAAATAAAAAATTAAGGGTAATATACATAACCAAATAAGTGCATTGCACCCACATATCCAAAAGAATAATGAAGGAATAATTCTTAAAATATAAAACAGATAAAACCATAATATTATATTGAAAACAAAATAAACTAAGAAACATAGAGAGGATAAAACTATTATTTACAATAGAATGGGAATTGTATAATACCATTAACTACAATGGTATTCTAATCATAGTTTTAAGAAAATATTAGTTTCAACCTACTACCACTAATTATAATATTCTAAGAGGTACCTTATCGATAACACAACTAGCTAGAACCTAACACGTCTAAATACATTGAACTTAAATAGCTTATGGTGAAACCTACTTACTTTGTTGATGCAAAATCACAGCACCCCCGGATGTTGATCAAATTTCTAGTTTGATCATTGAAGCATCTAGTGTGATTGCACAACATTGAATCCTCTCTCCAAGTGTGGGACTTGCAAATATGAGAAAGGAATCTCCAGAGAAGGCTGGTTCCTACTCCTAAACTACCTGCCACAAGTTGTTCCAGTGCAGGAAAGCTAATCTAATCCTAATCTAACCACCAAGGAGACAGGGAGAGAGAGAGAAGAGAAAAAGAACAAAAGCCTACACTAAAACGGTGATACACCAGAGAAGGAGAATGTTGAACATCTATCAAAACTGCCATGGAACAAGGAGAGGTGAGCAATGGGAAGGATGGATAGATGCATCACAAACCCAAGGATAGATTTCACACAGAAAATGTCCCAAAACTCCATGAACACAGCTCCAGACCTGTAATGAACATTAGAACATGCACAAATACCTGCAATGAAGAGAGGCAAGAGGAAAACAAGCAAAAAATGAGCAAGGATGGACAGATGCATCACAAAACACATTTTTGTTGCTCAGTAAGTTTGCCTGAGAACATCATTTTAATGGTAAAAGGAAAAAAACGCCATTACAAAGCGGGGAAGGAGGTTCAAACTCCATTTTCAACCCTAGGGGAAAAAAAAAAGGGAGGCAGAGCAGAAAAGATGAACCACACTTTGGAAAGAAGCCCCTCCTTACAATTTATAGGAAGAATGAGAGAGGGAGAAGAGAGGAATTCGAAATCTGCCCCAACCACCTCCAGACTACATTTAATTCATCTCATTATGGTGGTAGGTGAGAACCCTAGCAAACCCAAAAAGTGGCACACCGTTCAGCATGTCGACAGCAAGTTATCGTGCCCTTGGCACACCGTTCAAACATGTCGACAAAGCAAGTTATCGATGCCCTTGGCGCACTTTTCAACATGTCGATAGGAACTTATCAACACCCTTGGTGCACCGTTCAAACATGTCGACAACAAGTTATCGTGCCCTTGGCGCACTGCTCAAACATGTCGACAATGCAAGTTATCGGCTCCTTGGCACACCGTTCAAAGCATGTGACAACAACAAGTTATCAACGCCCTTGGCGTACTGTTCAGCATGTCGACAGCAAGTTATCAGTGCCCTTGGCGCACCGTTCAGCATGTCGACAACAAGTTATCAACGCCCTTGGCGCACCATTTAGCATGTTGACAGCAAGTTATCAGCGCCCTTGGCGTACGTTTCAAAGAATTGACAACAAGTTATCAGCGCCCTTTATGTGCGCCAAGGCGCAACTTTTTCTATGTCAACACTCTATTGTTCTTTGATTTCCAGACTCTTCCATTTGTCTATATCTACCCGGGGAAGATATATACAACAATTTGGTGACTCAACGGGATCACCTGCCTGCTAGGTAGAAGATCAGTGGCCTTTTAGCAATCCATTGGGCATGGAGTCATAAGCAAGCCTGAAAGCTGATCTGAACTTTGAAAAATCCTTTCGAGCCACTTGAAACCCATTGAACTTGGAGTTGACCTTTCACCAAAATGCCGCTGAAATGAACTGTGCCAGAGCAAAACCAGCAACACCAAAAACTATGTACAGAACTGAAAATCATACATGCTCCAAATGGAACATGCAGAGTGTGCATAAGCACTTCTTCTACTGAAAGCAAACCTACCTACTCTACTCTAACTGGAAGCAAAGGCAAGCTAAACAAACCCTGCAATTGGTTGTGAGAAATAGCTTCCCTTTCTCAAAAGTGGCAGCCATGCAATTGATTTGGAGCTGATCATGGCTGTTAGGATGAGTGGGAAATCAACAAGAAGTTGGTCTTCCACCCAAATCATCAAGGTATCAGCTGAAGGAAAATTCAATACCTCTTTTAGTTGTTCTGCATTTGGATTGAAGAGGTATGGCGGCTGATCCTTGGTACTTTGTAGCTCATCCTCATGCTCGAAGCAAGCATGACTGGTTGTGACTTCTCCCTTACCTCCAATGAAGCCAAGTACCTGATTGGGCATGGTATGGTCCTTTGAGTATGCCCATTGCTCTGATTTTCAACTCCAAAAATGGAGTCCTCTTGTAGACCCTCCTGGGTGGATGGTGTGGAAGAAATGGTGAAATTCTTTTGTCCTTTCTCTTCCTCCAATGAAGGACATGAAAGATTAAAATCTTCCAATCTTGGTTCCAAAGAGCTGCTATAAGATGCAGGCTGCTGTAAATGAATGCTATCCTTCATGACAACAGACTCAAGTGTTTGGAACGTGGATGATGAAAGAGAGAATGGTGGAAACTCAACCGGTTCTTCTTCATCAAAACAGTCCTCCAAATTTGACAGATAAACTACCTCATGGTTGTCCTACTGCAAATGCTCAACTTCCTCCATGGTTTCTTCTTGATCTGAAACTTGACCACCATGGTTTCTTTCATCCTTCAGAATTGAGTTTGAGAGATCAAACTCCTCTTCAGCACTAGAGCTCGAGAGAGATGAAGTAGAAAGAAGAACTGAAGGTTCTCCTATAGCCTGCTTTGTGCTCAAAGCCCTTGGATCTGCAATTTTCTCCTCCACAACTAGAATGTGCTCCTCTTCTTTTGGATTTGGAGCAGCTTCTCCTTCCTCCAATGTTTGAAGACAATCTTGCTCTTGATTGAACTCTTCCTCCAGCATGAAGTTTGTCAAGTCAAACTCTTCGATCTGCTGCTCTAGAGGACAAGTTGGGACTGCAAGATCTTCTTCTTCTGCTGCAACAAAATCAGTCCTGACCACCATTTGTTCTCCAACTCCAACCTCTTCTAAAGGCTTAACCATCAAGGGGATCTTTGTCATCCCAAATTTAAGAGCCCAACTCTTCAGACTTTGAATTTCTTCATCTTTGTTTGGCTTCTCTTTTTGTTGTTGTTTTCCTTGACTGGCATTCTGATTTTCATCCTCCCAACATGGATTTGGGAATGCAAGAGGAGAAGTGGATTGTAACTCAAATGGCTTGGCAATTTTTCGTGGTGGTGGAGGTAGAAACTCTTGTTTCTTTGGAGGAGGGGGTATTTCTGTTAGCTCTTGTGGAGGGGATGACTGTTTGGAAGGAAAAGGGACAAAAGAATTGAGATGAGGTGGAAGACTAGGGGGTGGAGAAATGGATTCAACACTTGGGACAGCAGATGGAGAGTTTAAAACTTGACACTGCTGAGATAAAACAGATTGGGAAAGAGGAAAAAGAAAGGCATGAGATGGTGTGCTTACCCGTTGACAAGGTTGCTGAATACTCCTCTCATACACCTCTATTTCTTCAATCCACTTTGCAAGCAATGGCAGCATTGCAATCATGAAGTCAAGCTTCTCTTGAGGGCTGTAATGCCTTGGAAAAGGTCCCACCCATGGACAGGGTGCTCCACAACCGATTCCAAATGCTTTCATTTGTGCTTGAGCCCTGGACTGCACCATCTTTACCTCCATCTTTTGGATTTTCTCCAACAGACCAGCATCTTGCATCTGATGGTCTTCATTATATGCATACTCTTGCTCTTGGAAAGCTCCATAGCCAAACTGATTTTGGCATTGCTGCTCATATGGGTATGTATGCTGATTTTGAATTTGTTCAAAATGCTGATTTGGAGGATTTGTAAAACATGTTGGAGGTGTGATATACTATTGTTGTTGAAAATGTGAATTCCATGATGGAAATGAAGTCATGATTACACAACTTCATGGAATGGAAAAGGATGAAAGAGATGGAAAGAAGGATGGATGGAAATGGATGAAAAAGGGTCTGCAACTTAGAGAATGAGTTATTTACCAGATGGAGTCACCAGATGTGCTTTTGAATATGCCTCTAAAAGGCTGGATCTGCCAAGTTACACACCAAACTTGACAATATTGAAAATGGAATTTAAAACTTTGAAGGACTCGGAAGATCTAGTTCTTCAATTTGGTTATCGGGTCTTGTTTTACGGATACTAATCCCCGTAAGGTACTGGTGAAACTCAAGTCATGCAAGGCAACTGAGAAAACCTGAAATACCAAAAACCATGAAATTTTGAAAATCAAAATCTCAAAAATCTAAGAATACCCTTTTGAATATTATCCCTCGATCTATCAACTGGTGAAATTTTGACTTGTTTCGAGCAAGTTAAGTCCTTGAAAATTGATTTCAAAGTTCAGCCTGGAAGTTGAAAAATCTGAAATTGTAAAACCTGAAATTTTAGTCTCAAATTTCTCGAAAATTCCTTCAAATCGTGGAATGACCTCTTGGTCCCACTGGCATGCCAAAGCTGTTGATGGCGAATCACAAAGACACGAGTGTCTGCAACTCGATGGGTTGAGACTCTCAGTGCGATTGCATAACATGGAGCTTTTCCCAAGTGTGGGACCTTGCGAAATTGGAAAAGCTCTCCGGATGAAGGCCGGTTCCTATTCCTCTGTTCAGATGCACACGTAAAAATGTAGAGGGTTTACTCAAAACCTAATCTAACTTGCCAAGGAGACAGGGGTAAGAAAATGCATAAAAATAAACCTAAACTAACAAAGGTGATGCACCAAGGAATGAAGAACACTGTCTTGCCAATAAACATAGACCATTAAAATGCAATGCAAGATCATGCACTGAGATAACAAAATTTGCGGTGAAATATCGGGAGGATGCAAATGAACACAGAGAGGGTTGAGAATCATCCACAGACATGTATTACTTGCTCCAAAGATTGATACAATACACTACAAAATACCAAGAGGCAAAGTTACATTACGAGTTTTAAATGGGAGGTTCGAACTCCACAAATTCACCTACTAAAGAGAAGAAGGAGGGGTAAAACAGAATGTCCAACCTCTAGAAAGAAGCCCCTCCTTACAATTTATAGGAAGAAAGAGAGAGAAAGGAGAGAGGAATTCCAAATCTACCCCAACCACCTCCGAGTTGCATTTAATTTATCTCATTATGGTGGTAGGTGAGAACCTAAAGAAACCCAAAAAGTGACGCACCCTTCAAACATGTCGACAAAGAAGTTATCGGCGCCCTTGGCACACCGTTCAACATGTCGACAAAGCAAGTTATCGCGCCTTGGCACACCGTCTCAACATGTCGACAGCAAGTTATCAGCGCCCTTGGCACACCATTCAAGCATGTCGCAAAGAAGTTATCGAGTGCCCTTGGCACACGTTGCTCAAGATGTCGACAACAAGTTATCAGCGCCCTTGGCGCACCGTTCAGCATGTCGACAGCAAGTTATCAGCGCCCTTGGCGCACCATTCAGCATGTCGACAGCAAGTTATCAGCGCCCTTGGCGCACCGTTCAGCATGTCGACAACAAGTTATCAGCGCCTTTATGTGCGCCAAGGCGCAACTTTTTCTATGTTGACACTCTGTTGTTCTTTGATTTCCAGACTCTTCCATTTGTCTATATCTACCCGGGGGGAAGATATATACAACACTTATTCAAACCAAATATTGCATAAAATATGAAATTGACAAAAAAATAGCTCATTTACACTCTAGAACATAATGAAATAAATAAGTTGTGTTTTGAAACATATAGTTTGGTTACTAACCATGGTAATGAAGAATTACCATTTATTTATACAATGTAATGTAGCATTTCTCATATTACAAACTTAGTTTGCATATTTTTTCATTACCCCAACATAATTTATAACTTATTTAATATATGGTTCCTTAACTTATATGATGTAGATGAGGTTGTTATTCCACAACTAAGGCTTCCTCCTATCTTATCTTTTCATCATCAATCAAGTATTTCCCAATTGTCTTCCTAAAAAAATAATTGTTATATGTTGTTTGTCACTTCATCCACATAAATTATTTCAATGTACAAAATTTCATTTTTATCATTTAAAGGAATCACAACACATTGTTTCTCATTCTCAAATATCACATTTGTTGTTTAAATAAAATATATTATTTATTCTCACAACACCATGGATAATTGTCATCCTCTACCATTTTAATAACTTTAAAATTGATTACAAATAAAGATACTATTATTTCAAACTAGGAATTAAATTTATCTCCAAATGGAATCAACTTTATCGTATTGTCCATGTATAAAATTTGATAAGAATTATATAGTTTATATCTGCCCATTTACAACAATGTTTCCTTCATCATAATATTTAATTTTTCACCTAAACCAATCATTTATTCAACATCTCCTAATAATTTAGTCATGTGTAAATAATAAGTTATTTAGTAAACCATGTATTCCACATATCACATGCTTCGTGTGGTTTATGTTTTAATATTTTTTGGATTTCCTCATAATTTTAATAAACCATCTCTTAACAAAAGGAAAACCCCATTCATATTCAATAAATAAAGGCCCTCCACAAAATTATATGTCCTTAGGCTTGGTTTTATGTATTCCCACCCTTTTTATTTATTAAACTCTTATGTAGTCCTTAATTCACCATAGAGTCTTCACCCCTTTGGATTTTGTGATTATATCCCTCTACATTGTTGTGTTATCATAATCATCAACATAATTATTTTTCACACACTACACTTTTTCTTCTCTTATGTGTGTAATTCACTTCTTTGGGTCTTAGATACACTAAAAATATACTTATAATATTCATATTATTCCCCCATGTAGCATTGTTATTGCATGGAACACATGACTCATCCACCACTTCCACCATGTAATTTTTTTATCATAGAACCTTCCTCTAATATAGCATTGATTTCGCACCAATGTTAATGTTTCTAGACTTAAAATCATGTTCTTTTATCTTTGTGATCTCATAAATTTTGTGGAAATCTACCATGTCATGCATATTTTCCTAAAAATATTATACCGACACATAACCTTGATGTGTAATGTATGGCACAATACTCAGAAACTATTCATCAATCATTCATATGATTCTCCCCTTAACATTATTTGAAGCATAAGGCTAATACTTTGACCTTATTACACATGGATTTCATTTCTATATAGACCTCCATATCAAAATCATTTTACATAACCCTTTATGATTCTCTTATATAGCTCCAATCATAGTTAAATTTTCAATACAAGTCTTCATCATCATTATATATTCCTCCAAAATGAACTAATCCATATGTCAACACTCCTTATATCCACCATTCTTCATGTAGCCTCTAACATTTTTTATTAGTTAATAAAGGTCTTCATAGAAAGATGCCTTCAAAATGTAGTAGTATACCCACAAACTATACTCTACTTTTTAATTACTTTCTATAATATGACATAGTTGAAGGGATTTTATCAAAATGTGCATCATATACATGAATACTCTCACTCATATATTGTTTTATTTTATTAAACACAAATAATTTCTACTTAAATTTCAGGATTTGTATCTCTTTTAAGATAATGGTCTTCATCTCATCAAAATCCACTTAATATTTATCAAGGTATAGCTTTTTAATGTCCCTTTCTAGGGATGAAACTAAAAAACAAAGAAATATTACAAAACCTAAGTAAGGTAAAATTTGATTTTTATAATGAGACTGAAATTTTGACATCAATGAATAGTAGTTTTTAAAGAGTGAAACTTCAACCAAATATCACCACAGAAATCATCCAAAACATAGACTAAAAAATTTAAGAATTATTTGGGACACTTTTCACTATAAAATACAATGAAATATTCATCTCAAAATTTAATTATAAGTAGCATAAGTAAAGCAATAGAAATTACCAAAAATGGAGTCTCCAAACCCCAACAATGGTAAAATATGATAGATTTCAGCCTTATAAATTATTCCAAATCTAAATATCAAATAATGATGAAGTTTTGTTACCTAGAAGGCACCTAAATTATCTTATATGTAAGTCAATCCCTAGAAGAGGGCTCTAAATAAGATTGAAACCCTTGACATCACTTCTCCTTGATTCCCTAAATGCAAACCAGCAAGATGGTCTTCAATGAAATTATTCAGCACCACCAAACAGAAGGGTTTATATCCTCCAATATCAAATGAGGAATGGTTTTGTCCTCTCTTGTATGCCACACTAATGAATTTTATCCCATTAGTGGAATGGACTTAGAGTAGTCAGACCCAAATACCAAATACAAATTATATATGCCAAAAGTGATGTGTAAATGAGTCTCTAAGACTCCTCTTATACCCTTTGGTTGGCTCTAAGAGTCATAAGGTGTAGAGTGACCTCTTAAGATTTCTTTATCTTCTATTTCCATGTTTAAAAATTCCTAACCTTTCTAACTTCTTAATGAGCTTTACTTTATCCTTTAATTTCATGTTAGGGGCATTATAATCCTAGTCGACCTTCTTTAGGAGTGAAACAAAAATAAAAACATTAATAACAATAAAATAAAATAAAAAATTAAACTCATGGACTTCCCTTGTCTAATTCCTTCTTGGCCATGAGAAGAGAAATGGAAATAAGTCTTCAATTGGTTCTAGTTTGAAAAAGGTGACATTACAATCCTCCATTCCAAAAAAACATCCCACAAGAAATTGCAATCTTATATGTCTCATTATCATCATATCAAGGTGAAGGAACATGTTATGCATACCTATTCTACCCTCCTCTTAATTGAAATCCTCTTTATATCCCTTTTCAAAAATAAGAGTGGCATCTCCTTCTTTGGCATGCTCAGTTGTGTCAAAATTATTCCAAATTGTTGTAGTTTCCATCCTAGAGTAAGGGGACATGATATTCCTCTTATCACAAGACTAAAATTATATTGTGGATAGGCTGGAAAAAATTCACCACAACCATAAATATCATTTAATATTATCCAATTAAATGTTATCAAATCTGATTTGTTTCTTCTTTTTAGTTGTAGTCTTTTTCCCATATTAACCCATGATGGAATTTCCTTTGAAAATATAAGTTTATATTTGTTCATGACTCCTAATGGAAGTCCAAAATTTTATTCTTGCATATTCAAATCTAAGAAAATAGTATTGTTGGAAGAAAAATGGACTGAGAAGGGGATGAATCAGTCCTTCAAAAAATTAACCAATTGTATTTATCTAAACCATTAACCATTCAACCATGCATTAATGTGAGATTAACAATATGAAACAACAATCCACATGAGAATAATAAATGGAGAATACACAAGAAAGTAATATGTAAGTGGGAAACCCTCAAGGGGAATAAAAACCACTAAAAATTTTGATTATATTACACAAACCAAAATACTTGCATGAATATGACACATCACACAAGATTTTTTTAGTGAAGCACCCACTTCACAAGGAACACCAACCCCTAGAAACCTTTGTTGATATTACTCACAACAAAGGAATTATGTTAATATTACTCATCACACAAGTTTTTAATAGAATAATGCTAATGATATGTTGCTCACATAACTGATAGTGATCGCAAATTCAACTCACATACCTCAAAACCTTCTTCAAACAAACTCTTTCCTACTTCACTCAATCTTTCTCTTTCATGAGCTGATTAGGAAATTTTCTCTTGTAAACTATCTCTTCAGAACTCCTCAAAATTTCACACACTCTCTTATCTCTGTCTTGATGCCCTCATACATCTTTCACACTCACACCTAGCTCACACTTTTTCCCTCTCATAACACTAGTCTAAAATGAACACATATATGCACTTTATATACATGATTATTCCTATAAACATAACTAGGTTGACCATGAAAATTATTTTTGGTCATCCCAAAAAAAACAAATACATCTAAAAATTCATATAAAACATCCTGAAAGACTCATATATGTCATCAATGCACCAAGCCAACCACAATACACAACTAGGCTTGGAAGGCTAGTTTCTTCATCACCGAGCACTTCAAGACCATCAAGGGCTTCATCCAAATTTTTCAAGGCACAGAAGGGTCCAAACATGTAAAAAACACCATATAAATATCATCAACTAGATCAAGAACCTATGCATCATTCATTTTCTTCATATCACTACCAAGTAGGATTGTTTCCTACTCAAACTAGGCACCTTCAGGAACCAGTCTTCAACAATGAAGACTCAAGCCACATTAAAACAAACCAACCATGGAATGTAACAACTTGATGGAAATCCAATGACCTAAAGATAATCACTAGGCATGCTAGACTTCATGAATCAACCAATAAATCCAATAGAACTACTTCTCCTCTTTAGCAATTTGAACTACCCAAAACCAGATTTGGAAGTAGAACCTTCTTTCACCTTCACTAACACATTAAATTTTTTTAAATTCATGAACTAGGATAAAAATCATTTCTCTTCACTATCCAATGGATATTCATCATCAATCAAGACAATATATTGGTCTTTCAAACCAAACCCCTACTAATCCGAACCAAATCAAACTATGTCAACTTGCGACCTTCTTCATATCACCAAAACTAACTTGAAGAGCTCAAACAAGAATTTAATAATTGAATATGGAATGTTTAAAAACACCCTAAGGTCATAAACCATCATCAGAAAGTTCACAAGTTCTCAAGCACTTCCTATTCTCCATTACTACTAAAAATTTCTTTTAGCCCAAAAACTAGTCAACATATTTTGACCTATGTAGGTCATCAAATGGCCTCACCAAGCTCTGAAATAACTCAAATAATGAATAATGGCTCCCCAAAACCTCATAACAATAATTTATCCATATGGTCTAATGGAAAACCTAATAGAAAACTAAACTTTCCTGGAAACTAGCATATTTGAGTTGGCTCCAAGATGTCAAACCACCACCATCCGAAATCGGTGAGATTCCTATCGATCATTAAATCATCAAATTTGATGATTTAATCCATTCTGGGCTCGAATAAGAAATATTTCCTCCATCACTAGCAAACTAGGGTTTAAGAAGGGTTTTGACCTTCTTAACATTCGTTCATAAAAGATAGACCCTTATTTAACCTCATTCTAACTCGAGATATTATTAGTTTCATTATTTAGCATCACTAAAAGTCTCAAGGGGACCATTCATACTTTAAACATGTGATCCAAGTCAATTTCTCTCGCATCAAGCTGGAAAAACCACCTTCTTGAGCTTAATAGGACTCAAAACACCATAAATTGAAAAATCTTCATCATGGGACTCTAAAATTTTTCCCACAACACCAAGACAACCGCTCCTAAAATATCCAATGCTCACATTATCATAAATAGTTTTTCATCTTCTCAACAACTTGAAATTACCTAATTAGGTCTCAAGATTTTTTTATAGCTTAGGTCACAACCAAGTTAAATAACACAAAAACCAAGCATAAAACCACTAAAAACTACCTCTAAATGATGAATGTATTATGACATACCTTCTTAAGTGTCTCTAATGGCTCACACACTTCTGTAAGTGACTATCATGCACCAATAGGTCACCAAACACTAGAATTAGTTCTATTTTAGGCCTAGACCAAGTAGATAAACACCATACCTCTTCTTCCAAGCTCTCCAAAAGGACCTAACACACTTGAGACAACATTTCTCACACCTCTACATTCCCTCATGGGCTCACATAGCTCTTAAACTCACTCACATGCTCCATTTTTCCTCTACGTGCCTAGATTAGATCTAGATGATCACTGCAAACCATTCTCAAACATGTACCTACACTTTGAGACTCATGTGATTGTCACAAAAACTCTCCCTATCTTGACCATGCTTATCAAGCAACCATAAAACTCAAACCATCATGTTATATCACCCATACAGACTAGGCCACCTGATTAGGCCATCTTGACTAAGAAAATCTCATTGTTTCCACTCATGCACACTTGTGTACATCATCATATACTTACTTAAGCATCTAGGAAATCATAAAGACACTCTGTCATATAACCATAATGCTTCTACAAGTCACAAGCTACTCAAGAATTTGTGCTTTACTAGGTGATCTCAATCATGACATCATGAACACAAGCCACACCTTGTCTTGTCATGTCATCATCATAACACACTTCCTCTAACACTCCTAGACCTCATATACCTTTTTCATTAATGTGAATTCACCTTTTACATCAATGACAACATTAACTCACTCATGCAAACAATATCCCCTTTTTCATTTATGGAAAACAACATAGTTCTTCTACCCATTTTACATTAATGACAAAGTACATACCTGTAGCATTTGTTCATCATCTTCAAAAGCATTATAGGACCCCTTCTAAGTTGGAAACATCAACCAAAATCTTCAATTAATCTTGCATACCGATTTTCTTCATCTTGACATTGGTTTTGACCTCTTTCTTATCATGAAAACACATTAGCTTCCTTGGGAAGATGATTGTCAAAGAACTCACATATGCCAACAAACATGATTCTGAATGAAGACACCATTTTTTATAATTCACCATATTTTCTTAATTTAAAATACCCAAAATCTATTTGTTTCTTGCATTAGTATATTGTGATAAACTTGTAGGACCTATAGCCCCTGAAACTATTTTTTAGATTAAAATGTCCCAAATTCTCCTTTCTAGATATACACACTCATCACATGAATCATCACCTAGTTTCTCCTCCTAGCAAGATAATATGAACCTTTAATTTCCATGTAAACAAATAGGTACATACCTTAGTCCTATGTCATGTAAATGGATCAAACAAGTCAACACATCCCTTAAATATGTTTTCAATGGTCTTTGCCTCCTCTCCATGCTATTGTAGCCTAATTAATCACATAACTTTCTCCCCCTATCAATATAAATTCTAACACCAATGAATCTACCTAACCAATCTCATTGACACCTTATGTACCTAATATAATATCAATACTATCTCCGCCTACTTTAATAATCCTTCACAGGCATGTATCTCACTAATGCGGTGCAAAGAATTCTACAATACCACGATGTAGTGAAATATCCACTCAAAATGGAAGAAATAAGTTATATAAACCCTAAAACTTTGTTAATTTCATCTTCTTTGAATAGTGACCACTTGAGCTCCCCTTAACTCATGCATCCATTACAAACACCATGATTTCTTCATAAACTTGATTTACCAACATGACATTTTTCTCTTTACAACTTTGCTACCCTTTCAAGCAATGAACTCAAGAACCATACCTTAGATTCAGATGACTATGCACCATCACCATAGTCCATCATCTAGATATAAATATTCATGTATACCCTTACATACCATTTTATCCCTCTATACTCCTTAATATACCTCTACATGGACCTCAAACACCCTTACACATTATTACAACCATATTCATGAAATGAGAAATGTATACATTGAAATTCATAGGCATATATTTTCTTGACCTTCTCCATACAACTTCCATAATGCATGAACACTCTTAAAGACATCTCAACTATGCCTAAAGGACAAACAACTCAAAGCATAGACCATGTCAACTAACTCACATACCTAGAAAGCATCAACATACTCTTCCTCTAATGGTATGATCAAGTCATTGTATAGCATGAATTACTTTCCCTTCATAATTCTATGCTTCTTTCTCACTCTCAGCACCTAAATCAACCTCTAAAACATGTTAAAGACCTTCAATAACATAACGAACACATCTTGACCTCATGTTTCTCCTTATAAACTTGTTACATTGTTTGACCACCGAGAAACTTTACCTTTTGTCTTCACGGGCCTGAAGACTCAATACTTCTTTGTATTACCTCCATAAATTATAAAAACTTGATACACCCCAAAACATAGCTCAATGGTTGAGATACAGCCTATGGACTATGTCAACTCACAAACATACTTAGATAACATCATGCCACCAATTCATGATAGTTTTATCAAATCATCATGTTGAATGATTGACTTCTTCTTCTTCTTGAAACTATCATCCTTGCACCATGACATTACCTAAAAACATCCTCAAGAAAATTTGAATACCATCAAACACATAAAACTACCCCTAGAGTTCAGATATAGATATGGTTCATTGGCCTATCGAGCCTCGAGTGGTTGAGCCATAGTGAAGATTGGGGGATGGATTCGGTCTATGGTTGAGATTGGTACTTACTAGATTATATTAGTAGTGGGGAGTATGTAATATAAGTTAGTGGGTGAAGCTTTTAGTTGGAAGTAGAAGTAAATTTGGGAGTCATGGTTGAGGTTGGTAGAGAGTGGTTAGGATTGGTAGTTTATCTTAACATCTTTATAGCACACCTATAGATTCATACCTCAAACTATTCATGCTCCCACTTCACGTCACACTTCATATGAGAGGTTATGCCTCTAATAATCCTAGTAGAAATATACATCTTTATGAGGATTCTAAAACAACAAATTGAAGAGGTTCCATAACCTCTTAGATACATGAGAATCACTTTTACTCCTTTCGATCGGTGACCTATAATTATTCTTGCTTTGCATTAACATCTATGATAGGTGGTATTACATTGCGCATTCTTGGCTCCCACAATCATTCTTTCCTCTTCTATTACATTCTAGAGATCTGAAACCTTCTAGTATGCTTTGAAGGACCATAAAAATCCATAGAAACATGTCCAACCTTGTTGTATTTATAACATACAATCTCTTTCTTACATATAGTACCTTCATTCCTCCAATTTTGACTAGATGGTTCATAGATATAGTACCTAGTAGTATGACCCTTTTCTTAACAGTTATAGTACATTATGGTCCATGATTTCTCATCTTTGTTAATCCCTCTATGGGTGGTCATATTTGAAAAAATTCCTACACTCCTTTTTCTATTCCCAAATCCATTACAAGTATAATAATAGCCATTAAAATATCTTTCATACCTTGAAGCATTAGGTTGCCTTATTGACTTTGTCTTCACATTATATTTTAAATTTCTCTATTTTTCTCCTATTTGATGTTTTTTCCTTCAATATCCTTGTTTTAGATAGTGATATCCTTAGTTAATTATTTTCCTTTCATGTATTCCTTAAACCCTAACCTGTCTTGTCTCCTAAATACCATTGTGTCTAGAAGATCATCAAGATCTTTCTTGCTCTTTTCAAATTTCAGAAATGATTTAGCCTTATTGGCTGCTTTAGAAAATTCTACCCTTAGGAGATCATATCTTCTTCAATTTTAGTGCATTTATCCTCTTTTTCTTGTAGGATTGTAATCGAGAAACTTAACTTGTCGTATAACATTTGTATTGTCTCATCTAGCTTACTTGTTTCTAACCAATGCTTCTTCTCTTTAAGTTCATGGATATTACCATCATACTCTTTGAATAATTCTTTCACCTTATTGTTTCTCTTCTAAAATTTCTTAAGATCTTCTTGGACACACTTAAGAAGAATCATGTATAAATGTCATATTCTTCTTCTTCTATCTCATAATTTATACATGATTCACTAAACACTATGGAGTCTTATTTCTTAGAGCTTATAAAATTATTTTCCATGAATGATACCTCGTCACCAATATCATCATTATCAGATTCAAAATTAGAGTTTGAATTATCATCGTAGTTGTTAGCTTCAAACAAACATCTTTCTCTCTTTGACCATAAAATATTCTTATCCTTCTTCTTAATGTCAAACCTCTTACTGATTATTTTTACCTTTATCAAACATATTATCCTTCTTGTCATGATCTTCATCACTTTATTCATCCTCATCCTTTTACTTATAAGGGCACATGGCATAAAAATGACCCATGTCTCCATAATTGAAGAATTTGAAAGGAAACTTCCCTTTGTACTTACCTGATCTAAACTTCATTTTTATAGAAATCATTGCAAATAGTTCATCATCATCAATATCATGAGTAGCATCAGCATTCTTTTTCTTCTTATATTTTTTATTCATGTCAGACTCAAAAGTAATCTCCTTCTTAATAGGTTTAGAATCAATAACCGTCATCTCATATGCAGTCAAAATTCCATGCAACTCATCCATTTTCAAGAAATTTAAATCCTTCGATTCCTCAATGGATGACTTTTTGAGTCAAAATTATGAGTTAGATACCTCAATACCTTTTTTACCACAACTTCTTCCTTTACTTCTTCACTTAGTCATCTCATGGTTTTGACAACATTATCAACTCTAAGAAAATATGTAACAATGGATTCCTCTTTACTCATCTTTAAGCCTTCAAATTGATTCCTTTTTACCCAAATCACTTTTTTGACATGCAATACATGACCTTCACAAGTTTTGGTTCAGCTAGACCACACATGATTGCATTCATAGCCCTTAAGTTGGAATTTCTTAGCTTCTTGTTTGTAGTACTTGTTAGAGGAGTCTCGGGAGCTATATATCCATCCAAAACATATTTCCAAATGTCAAACCCTAATGACATGATGTGATTCCTCATCCTAAGACTCCAAAAATCATATTTTATTACATCAAACAAGCAATATTTGCTTGTATAAGTTCCACTCTACTCACTCATCATTTTAGTTCTTCAAACGATCTCTTTTCAATTTATTAAATTTCTTCAAAAGGACCCACTATGATACCAAATATTGTAATCACAATGTACTTAGAGGGGGGTGAATCGGTCCTTCAAATCATTTAACCAATTTTATTTAACTTGTATAAACCATTAATCATTCAACCATGCATTAATGTCAGCTTAACAATATGAAACAACCATCCACATGAGCATAATCAAGAGATAATACACAAGAAAATAATATATAAATGGGAAACCCTTAAGTGGAAGAAGAACCACTTAAAATTTTGATTATATTGCATAAACCAAAATACTTTTATGAATATGACACATCACACAAGATTTTTTTAGTGAAGTGCCCACTTCAAAAGGAGAACCAACCCCTAGAAAACTTTGTTTATATTACTCAAAACAAAGGAATTGCATGAATATTACTCATCACACAAGTTTTAAATATAATACCACTAATGATATGTTTCTCACACAACTGATAGTGATCACAAATTCAGCTCATACACCTCAAAACCTTCTTCAAACACACTTTCTCCTACTTCACTCAATCTTTCTCTTTCATGGGCTGATTAATATAATTTCCCTTGCAAGGTAGATATTTAACACTCTTTGGGAATTCAAACACTCTATCAGCTCTGTCTTGATGCCCTCATACCTCTTTCACACTCACACCTAGCTCGCACTTTTCCCTCTCAAAAACTAGTTCAAAATGAACACATACATGCACTTTATATACATTATTCTTCCTCTAAACATAACTATGTCAACCATGACACTTAAATTTAATCATACAAAAAAATACATATAAAACAACATTAAATATCCATATATGTCTTCAATGCACCAAGACAACCACAATGCACAATTAGGCCTAGAAGGCTAGTTTCTCCATCATCGAGCACTCCAACACCATCAAGGGATTCATCCAATTTTTTCAAGGAACCAAAGGGTTAACACATGTCAAAGAAACCATATCAACATCATCAACTAGATCAAGAACCTATACAACATTCATTTTCTTCATATCACTGCCAAGTAGGATTGTTTCCTACTCAAATTAAGTATCTTAAGGAACCAATTTTCAACAATAAAGACCAAATACACATCAAAAAAACTCAAAAATACACATAACAACTTTATGGAAACCAAATTACTTGAATACCATCACTAGGTATACTAGACTTCATGAATCAACCAACAAATCAAATAGAACAACTTCTCCTCTTCAAAGAATGAAACTAATTTTGGAAGTAGAACCTTCTTGTACCTTTTTTAATACATAAAAGATTTATAATTACATGAAATAGGATAAAAATTCATCCCTCTTAACTCTCTAATGTATATATATCATCAAACAATCCAATATATTGGTCTTTTAGACCAATCTTTAGACCAAACCCATGTTGTCTTGAACCAGTCAAACTAGGTCAACTTGTGACCTTTTTCATGCAACCAAAAATAGCTTGTATAACTCAACCAATACTTCACTCATGTCATATGGGATGTTTAAAACACCCCAATGTCATAAACCATCATCACCAAGTTCACAAGTGCTCAAGAACTTCGTATTCCCCATGACTACCGAAAATGTCCTTTTAGCCCAAAAACCAATCAACCTATTTTGACCTAATAAGGTTATAAAATTGGCTCACAAAGATATTAAATCACTCAAAACATGTATCATATCTCCTCAAAACCTCATAACAACAATTTATTCATAGGCTCTAATGTAAAACCACGAGAGAAAACTAAACTTTCCTGGAAACTAGCATATTTGAGTGGGATCCAATAACTGTCATGATCTCAAACCACCACCATCTGAAATATGGGAGATTCCTCTCCATAATAAAATAATCACATTTTATGAATCAATCCATTATGGGCTCAAACAATAAATATTTCGCTCATCATTAACAAATTAGGGTTTAAGAAGGGTTTTGACCTTCTTACCTTCTTAGTGTTCGCTCATACAAGATACACACTTATTTAACCTCATTCCAACTATGATATCTTCTTAGTTCCATGTTTCAAAATCCTTGAAAGGATCAAGGGCCCATGTATACTTTACATGTGTCATCCAAGTTAATTTCTCTCACATCGAGCTGAAAAACTCACCTTCCGAACTTGAAAAGACTCAAAACACCATAACTTGCAAAATATTCATCATAAGACTCTAAAATGTTACCCACATAACCAGGACAACCTCTGTTAATATATCCAATTCTCATCTCATCATAAAAAGTTATGCATTTTCTCAACCATTGGGTTATACCCAACTAGGTCTTAGGATTTTGCATAGTTTAGGTCATAACCAAGTGAAATAACACAACAACCATGCATAAAACCACTAAAAACTACCTCTACATGCTGAATATAGTATGACATACCTTCTTGAGGATATCCAAGGGCTCACACAATTTTTCAAGTGATTATTATGCACCAATAGGCCACCAAGCACTAGAATTAGGTCTAGTTTAGGCCTAAACCAAGTAGATAAACATTATACCTCTACTTTCAAGATCTCTAATGGACATAACACACTTGAGACAAAATTTACCACACCTATCCATGCCCTCATGGGATCACATATCTCTACAACACCCATTCATTATCCATTCAGCCTTCAAGCACCTATATTAGGTCTAGATGATCACCTAAAAACCATGCTCAAACTTGTACCTGCACTCTGAGACTCACATGAGTGTCTCAACACACTCTCCTCATGATCTCCATGCCTTTACCATTCTCCTCAAGCCACCATGCAACTCAAACCATCATGTTTTATCACATGTTTAGACAAGGCCATCTTGACTAAGCAACTCTTAGATTTTCCACTCATTCACACTATATTGAGTGTACCACATCATCATATACTTGCTCAAGAATCTATGACATCATCATGACACCCTATCATATCACCATTATGCTTCTATAATTCACTAGCTACTCAAGAAGCCATGTCTTGCTAGGTGATCTCAATCATGACATCATGAACTCATGTCACGCCTTGTCTTGTCATGCCATTATCATAAAACACTTCCTCTATCACTTATATACTTCATACACCTTTTTCATTAATGTGCATTCACCTTTTACATCAATTAAAATACTTACTCATTCCAACTGATATAAAAACTATCAAACTGAAATCTTATGGAAAAAGGAAAATTCATGAGCAATGTAGGGATTGAAAATCATCTTACATAAGCTAGAAAATGAAGATCAATAAGTATATGGTTAAAATTAGTAGACATATTAGCCCTTAATTGAATATTCTTTCAACCCATCCTTGTTCCAACTTTGCATGCAAAATGGATTTCAATAAGAAAGATCTAATTTTCTATTAATTCTTCAAGTGTTCCCCACATGGAGGTAATAATATGAATTCTGGAAACAACCAAAAATTATCACCATGAAGCACCTTTCCCAAGGGTAGACCATTTCTAGCATCTATGCATTGAGTTTCCTGAACATAGGCATCTTCCTTCTTCATGCTATCCATTATTGGAATCATTTTCATCTTCCTTTTATCATTGTGTTTCAACATAAGATGTAAACAACACATACCAATACTTATGCTCACCTCTTTTGGATGGTTTTTACCTTTTTGATTTGGGTTTGGATCAGAACTTGTGAGTGATTGTATGTAAGTATATCAACCATAATTTACCCAAAATTTCGTCCCAAACAATACCAAATATGTTGGAACATTATCCTTAATTGTTCTCAATGAGTGAACTCTTTTACATATAATTTCAAATGAAAATAATATCTTCAAAAATGTCCCTCTATTATTGTCCCAAGAAGATATGTATAGCCCAAAAATGAAATTAAGAAAAAAATCTTATCAAATTTGTAGCATTGCATTCCATTACTCAAATTCATACTTGTAGTGGACACAAAACATCTTGTGAAAGTTACCCTTACCTTGTCAATATCACTGGAATAGGAGCACCACTTTGATCGAAATCCACTTGGTGGTTGCAAATAGAATGTGGAACTAGCTGGAAATAATAACCACAAGATCTAAAACAAATATCATAATGGTTATAGGTTCATGATGTATATTTTCCATACTCGTCTCATTTATGTTAGGATGATGAATTACACCCCAAATCTCCTTGGAATCCATGTCTCATTAATCCTTCTTGTTACGAGTGTTTTATGATCCAAATCCCGACAATAACATGATTTATTACTCCACATTGGTTCATGAAAATTAAATTATTGCATACCTTATAGTAAGTTGAATCTATGTTTTTATTGGATTCATTATCCATCACCTTCACATAGATCTAAAGCTAGAAATCTTGAAAGTAACTTGAGTTACAAAAACAATAGCAAGATGTTTCATGCAATCTTGAAAATAACATCTAGTTTTCTCACCATATTTAAACCTTAGGTATTCAGCTAGAAATAGATTCTTTTGTCCATTCCCTACAATCTTGTCTTCATGTGTATTACTAAGTTCCCAATAGTTTTCTATTGACCAAAAACATTGATCCTTCACCATGTGGTTAGAATGCACAACAAACCCTTTATGATTGCTCATAATTTTCCTTTTAATACAAGTGCAAGAAATGATAGTTACCTTGATCTTCCAAAGACTTCCCTTAACAAAATACTATTAGCTATGAATACAAGAAATAACATGCCCATAGTTTTCTATAACATGATCCTTAGTGTATTTCTTATGATGAAAAAAATATGGAAATGACATAGGGGAAGAAAAAAATCAGAAATATGGTCATCATGGTCATACCTTGGGTTATCCACAAGGAGCGACCCTCCTTTTCCTTTTCTCCTTCAAAAACTAAAGACATTTTCACCTTGAATCCTTCCATATTTTCTTGAAACATGTATATAACATCATCATGGTTCCTGCTGAAATCAAGAACACCGTCAAATTTCCTCTTATTGATTTTTTTCAAAAAATCCAGCAAGGTAATTATCATCAATATCGGGCAAAAATTGGCTTCAACCACCACATTATCTCCACAATTTTGCAAATCAAAATTTGCATTTTTCCTTGGCTCATGCTTCATGAATTCTTCCTCTTTTGTCAAATATTTTATTGCATAAAAACCCATTTTGGTTCTTCATCTAGCAACACCTTTCCATGTCCTTCAATGTGGTCTTCTTGGGACTCCTCAAAACCCTCTTATAGATCTAATTTTTCTTTTTCTTCTTTCAAGAGAAACCCCTTTGGTTTTGGCTCCTTAGCGAATTCTTGTGGTCTAGGGTTTAACCCTAACATCTTCATCCATGTTCTGGTTTTCCCTTTGTTAGAGCCATCAAATGTAGAGAAAGACATCTTGCCCAACACATTTTGTCTTGGCTCCGGCTTAGACCTTCCTTTGCTTACCCCAATGAACTCAAAAGGAGAAAATGCCTCTTGTATCTCTTTAATTTCCACTTCCCTTAGAACTTTGTCATTTCACTATATTAGTTTCATTGGATAATTTATCTATCTCCTAGGATATTTTGATAGGGATTATGATACTTGTTATTTTGACATTTAAACATTATTGATTCAGATCTCCATTATAGGATCATTTTTATTTTATATATATATATATATATATATATATATATATATATATATATATATATAGATCATTCGACTTTTGTGGTGTAGTTATTTTAGCATTTATGTCATTATAATTAGTTGTGGATGTGTTTATATGATGATGATGATATTTCTAACATTTGAACCCTTTGTAAAATTTATAGATAGTGATTTTTTAAAACTAACGAAATTGTCCTTAGTTAGATATGGATGTTAGTTTTGATAATGGTTATCTATAGAATTGATACATTGAATTTACAATGTTAATTACATGTGTGAATGCATGGTTTTGTAATATCTTCTTAGATGGATGTAATGTGTGTGTGGAGTGTGCAGTGACGAACATGTTTGATTAAATAAAATTAACACGTGTGAGGACCTAGGGACCAACACATGAAGCATGCATGGTCCTAAACCCAAGCCCACCTTGAGAAACATTGTTTAGGGATTGAATAGTGTCTAAGTCTTTATATTTTTTGGGTTGTTTGAATTATTTCACTTTTCCTATGTTGTGATCCCCATTTAGAAATTAACCCTTAATTTTTGTAAATTGTAATTTATTTAAATTGTCTATTTTCACATGTATTGTTTTGGTACTACATTATGAAACTTTTTGGGATAATGGAAATCATATTTATTGGTCTCTAAACTCAATAAAATACTAAGGGTTGGCTTTGGGCTTTGGGAAAAATTAGATAACCAAAGGACCACATAATATTTCCCCCTTGATTCAAAATGAGCCAAAGACCCAAATCCATCATAGGGTAGAGCATTTTTGGATTTTTTATCTTATTTTGACATTTTATTGTCCTTTTTCTCGATCTTTATTTCACTTAGTTCTTTTTGATTGGTTTTGGTGAGTTACGTGGAGTGATGGATAGAACTTGAGTTTTCTTGTTTGACTAATATTTTTAGAAAATTTATTACTTTGGATATTATTGTATATGGATATTATTGTATACTCCTTGGTTAAGGTGGAGTAATGGATGCTTGAAAAATATTTTTGGAAAATTTATTACCTTTGATATTGTTTTGTATTCTTTGGTTGAGGTGGAGTAATGTTGGGGTGGAGTAATGGATGCTTGAATAATATTTTTAGAGTACTTATTACCTTAGATGTTGGTGTGTACTCCTTGCTTGAGGTGGAGGGAGGAAATCTAGTTGTACATCCATGTTTTTGACCAAATCACCCTCCCATTTAAAAAATCTATAAATATAGGAGTGTGCTTTGGAAAAGGGTTACATACACAATTTCATTATTGGGATATCTTTGGGCTTGGAGGAAAGAGCTTGAGAAAATTGGGAAATTAGAGGAGCAAGTAAAGAATTAGCAATGGATCAAAGGTAAGTTCTTGAGCCTTATTTTATACGTGCAATATTGATTTAATATCTTGTATCTTGTATTTTATTATTATTTGATAAACAAGTGTTTTGGCTTGCTATGTTCATTTTTATATTTATTTTTAGTCCTCCTTTGGCTATGTTCCTTGTTGTAATGTGTTTGTGATTTGGAAGATTTGAAGGCCATAGGATGGGTGTGGGATGGGATATAGAAAGGTTGGTTTAGTGGAGGGAAAAGGAATTAGGAATATTTCTTAAGAATGTGTTTGTGTTATGTTGATTTTTTTAGAGGGAGATCGTAGTTGGGATTATGATTTTGGTGGAGTGAAAAGGGGCTGGTTATTGGAGGTATAAGGTGTAGTGGAGGAATAAGGAGTGATGTTTTTATGGAGGTTCAAGGCATAATTTCATTTCCCATGTGGAGAAAAAAGGAGACCAAATTTCAACCCTCCCTCTCCCACTTGGCTTGAATCAAACCATTGTGTTGCTTGTTTGTGTTTATTACATTCTTGCTTGATTGTGATCTTTTGGGGCCTTTGGAGAAAGGTTATTTCTTATGTTTCTTAATGGGTTTCGATGCTTGTATGGTTCATGTGTTGGGGCTCAAGGGATAATTAGAATTTCTCCCTTCCCCATTAGAAATGTTGGGTAGTGAGTATTGTTTGGATCCCCTTTTGTGTGTTTGGATAGCTAGTAAAAGGAAGGTTGTAATGGAAATTTGGTTGTAATCATTATGAAGTGGAAACTAGTGTATTTAGCAATGTAATTCCATTATATTCAGCAATGTAAATATCTGTTATTATAAGTGGAATTTTGAAAAAAATTGTATTTGATAATGATTATTTGAAAAAACCTTGAAATGGTTATGGTGTTGTTAAATTATTATTTGGATCAAATCTTGCAGTTGGTGCATCCCAGCTAGTATGTGTGCACTTTCATGGTGAAGTGAACTCATAATAGGTAGGATACACATGGGCATGATCATCTTGACATGCATAAATGCATGAAAGTGTGATCATACCACTTTTGAACTCCATTTCCTTGTTGTTTTATATCATAGAAAAAATGTAACATTTTATTATTATAGTCATTTGCCATATTAGGAAAATGAAATGAAATTAGCTTTAATAAATGTAAATAAATTTATAGTTTGATAATATTGAATGTTGGTTATAATGACTTTATTGTAATGTATATCATTTTGGCTTAAAGAAATAAGTTGATTTATTTTTTTATTAGTTTTCATACTCAAAATACATCTATTTGTATTGTGTAGTTGTATATTTAGATATATAACATTGTTAAAAATATAAACTTATTCATGTTGTTAATTTGCAGCAAACCTTCCCAAAATATATGATATTATGATGACATTATTTTCTTATAACTCATGTTTATGTGCTTTTTTTGTGCATGTGTGCGTGTGTGCATGGGTATGTGTATGTATGTGCATACTTCTAGTTAATACTTCTTATAAGGGTTACAAATGTGTGTGTGTGTGTGTTTGTGTATCATAATAGAAGTATACACATACATAAATATATTACAAAATATAATATGTTGAACCAGGGGCTCTACCCCCTGCCATTTTCCCTTATCCCTCCATGCGGTCAAGTCTCCCCCTCACCTTGTCACCACCCTACCTCCACTCCATGTGTCGCCCCCGCAACAAAGAACAAAACCAAATAAAAACTAAAAACAAATGATAATATACGATAATATACCTTTCCTCTACCATATAAAAACCTTTAGAGACACATGAGAAAAAAACTTTATATGGATTTTGGGTTCGAAATTTTCATGTCATGACACTTGGTATCATAGCATAGGTTTTTCTGCATGGTTGGACTCGGGGACATAGGTAAACAAACTATATTTGAATTTTAATTGATAAAATTAGTAATATTAACTGTTAGTAAACCATTGGATAATTTTCTAACTCTTGTTCTTATGTCATGCAAGACGCCCGATAGGGACGGGGTTCCTAGAGCTAGGGCCAAGAGAAGATGCACAAGAGTTGAGACTAGAAGTTCTCATGGAGGCCGTATAGAGTGGGAGCTAAGGGTGGAAGAGGTGGTGGTAGAACTAGGGCGGGGGTTGAAGGAGGATGAGTTAGGAAGTCATAAAAATTTATTAAGGCACGACAGAGGAGAGTAAGGAAAATACACCACCAAGTAGGGGAAACTACATCCATAGTCCCATGGATATTATAATAATTATAGGAGGTGGTTGTTGCACTTAGAGAGAGAGAAGGATACAATCCAAGTAGAGTATGGATAGGTTTCAAATCATGCCCCATAAAATCAGATTGCTATCACATGAGTAGAGATAAAGGATATTCATGACCGAGGAGAGATATAGAAATCATCCTGAATAAATTACTACACTTGGCTTTGATACCCATGAGATCACCATGGACATGTTACGAGATCATATTGGGGAGATATTAAAGTTACACCCACCATCATATTCTACGAAGATCACAATTTTTCACGTGAAGACATGGCTTGTGAGCTTGGCTAGATGTTTTAAGATATTTCTATGCTTGAGAAACACCAAAGTACATGTTGTTATTCATTTAGAAACACATAGTGGAGATATAAGGATCGGAATCTCCTAGTGGATTTCAGTAACTATCTCATGGGCCATTTTTGAGGAGATATTCAGGGAAAGATATATATCTATACACTTCATGTAGAAAGACATCGATAAGTTTTATGACCTAAGGCATTAGAATATGACAAGAGAAAAGTATGAGAGTTATTTCCTTGACCTATTACATTATGTGGATTAGAAACGCGATGATAATTTTAGGGTACACATATTCATTAGGGGATTGAATTTATAGATTGGAGGAGCACCAAGATGTATATTCCATAGACACTAGTTGATGTTGTGGAAAAGGCCTACATTATATAACAGAATATGAGAAAACATGGAAGGCTAAGGAGAAGGTTAGATATCACCTTCGTAGTTACAGGATAAAATTTTGATATGTACATACCTCCCTTGTGGTAGATATAGGCCATAGTTTCTACCTTCCGAATACCACAAAATATCCTCTGCAGAAAGCACATCATCCATAGCAGAGAATACACAACAAATGCCTTTTCCTCGACAAGACACAAAGATCCATCGTAGTGTAGGACCGCCACCTAAAGTACCACACAGGACATAGTTTCCACCTAGAGCACATATAGTAAGAGGATGACCACATCATACATTTAGGGATGAAAAGTGATAGCATCTTATACTATGAGTACTCGGGGTCCTAGAGAGGTATATCTAGTAAGTAGAGGACTACTCCAACTTGTCATGATGGTTGTCAGCTAGGTCAATTTTGAAACATATGTTTACAAAATACTGATGCAATTAAGGTAGGTAAATCCTCTATATCAGACGTTGCATTTGGTGATGTAGGATGGGAACACAAGATCTATGAAGTAGTTGAGAACTATCAAGGACAACATCAAGATACTGTGGTTAAAGTATCAAAATGTAGCATCATATGTACAATCGTTTCTATATTTTTTTATTCCAAGTCTTCGAACTCATTTATATATTCTTTTATAATGGATTTTTGTAGGACACCGATAGTGAGACAAGGTCATAGATAGGATGTTGACGTAGCATTGGGTGTCAAAATTTCCACATACTCCTTAGTTAAGGAGTGTGTACTTGACATAGGTTCATTTTGTACTATAGTTGACCTTTACATTTTTCCATTGGGGTCTTACGATATTATTTTGGGCATGTATTCATTATCATCTCATCATGTTAGAGTATATTTCCATCATAAGACAATTGAGTATAGAGATGACATTGGATTGGAGAGGGTAGTGATAGGTATTCAGAGACCCATATCCATCCGCACTATATCCACTATGCATCTTAATTGAAGTACGTGAAAGGGATGTCAGTTATTTTCCATCATGGTGAGTGACATGACAGAATATTCTTCAACCAACTTTTGATGATCACCCTATCCTATACGAGTTTTCAATGTATTTACTAAGGAGCTATCATGTTTACCACCTTCACGGGATCTAAATTTCCACATTGACCTTGTACTAGGATTCAATCCCATATCCCGAGAAACTTATAGGATGAGCATTCTTGATATTTGTGAGCTCAAGTTGCAGCTAGATGGACTATTAGAGAAGGGTCGTATTCATCCTAGTGTGTCACCATGGAGAGCACCAGTTATATTTGGTGAAGAAGAAGGATGGATCCTTGATATTGTGAACCAACTACATGTATTTGAACAAGGTGACGATCAAGAATAAGTACCCTCTTATGTGTATTTATGACCTATTTTATTATATGAAAGGAGTGACTATCTTCTCTAATATTGACCTAAAATTACGATACCATCAGTTGACTATTGCAAAGGTGAATATAAATAAGACATACTTTCATACTAGATATGGACATTATGAGTTCACAGTGGTTCCTTTTGGACTCACCAATGCCCCTGTAGTGTTTATAAGTCTAATGAAAGGAGTATTCAAGAACTTATTGGATCACTTCGTATAGGTATTTCTAGATGAAATTATTATCTATTCACGGACTTAGGAGGATCACGAGGATCACGTGCATTAAGTTTTACAATGCCTTAAAGAGTAGCATCTCTATGGTAACTTAGAGAAATTTTACTTTTCTCGGGTCGAGGTGCAATATTTAGGGTACATTATTTTAGGGTAGGGTATTGTAGTTAACCCTTCAAAATTAAATATATTCTTTAGTGGCTAACACCCAAAGTAATTTTACATAGGTTCGTAGATTTATGGGTCTAGCAGGATATTACAAGAGGTTTATACATGACTTATCCCACATTGTGCACCCCATTACATCTTTATAGCGTAAGGGGAAAAATTTTGATTAGATCGAAAAGTGTGAACATGCCCTTTGAATGTTAAAAGAGTCTCTTACTATGGCTCCCATTCTTGTAGTACCTAGCCCTCACAAGGAGTTCATTGTATGCACGAATGCATATTTAGCTAGTTTAGGAGGAGTATTGATGTAGGATAGATAGGTGATTGCATCTAAATCTAATACTATCAAGGACTCTGAGCTTAATTATCCTACACATGGTATCAACTTAGAAATAATTGTGCATTCTCTTGTCAAATAGAGACAATTCCTACTAGGTCAAAGATTCATTTTGAGGACAGATTGTATGAGACTACAACATATTTTTTCTTAGTATAACTTGAACACCCGCTAGTGGCATTGGTTGGAGATTTTGTGTGATTATGACATGGAAGTGTAGCATGTGAAATGGAAGTAAAATGTTGTGGTAGATGTATTAAGTCAAATGAGACACATGGTTATGGCTAATTGAGTATGCACAAATCTATGTCACATGATCTTACAGTAGCTTCCTCGTGACATATTGTATATGTCATCGAGAGAAGAGATTGATTCATGGATACCTCTTAAGGGAAATTTCATAGGAATTACACTTAAGGCACATGAACTTCTTAGGCATAGAGGAATGATATATGTGCCTAAGGAGGGTGGTCTATGATATCTTATTCTTAAAGAGGTCTATTTTGTACCTTACTTAGCTCATTTAGGACTTAATAATATGCATGATACTCGAGATAGTTATATCATTAGTCAAGATTATGACAAGATATCACTAGGTATGTGTCTCAATGTTTAGATTGTCATAGATTGAAGGTCAAGCACCAACATCCCACAGGCCTTCTCTACCCACACGACGTTCTAGTGTGGAAATGGGATGTTATATCTATGGATTTCATTGTGGTCCTACCTACATCTTCATATCGGTATGATGCGATCATGGTCATAGTTGAAAAATTGACCAAGGTCACTCATTTCTCTCCAATGTAGACCACCTACACTATTAGGGATATTGCATGATTTTATTGTGATGAGATAGTGAGATTACATGGAGTTCTAAGAAGATTATGGTTAAAAAATATTCCTACTCCTTCAACTTGAATTAACTAAGCAAGAAAATAGAAATATACTAACCTCAGAAGATGTGGGGTTTAGCGATACTGTAGATGTTGATTGACAATGCTCGATTTTGTGCTCTATGAAAGATGTGTACAAGATCCTTTCCTATAAGGAAACCTATGATCAAAGACACTACACAAGATATGATTAGAAAGATGGATAAGTGAGCTTCTTGGAAAAGGTTGATTCCAGGAATCCAAAGGGCTTCCTCAAAGGATGTCAGCTCATTGTTTAAACAATTAAGTAGACCAAAATATGTAAACAATGTATGATAAACTCGATACAAGATAAATCAATGACAAATGATAAGTGATACAAACAGATGGAATATAGATAGGAGAGGAATAAGAGATAGATTATGGCTCGAACTCAATCTCGAAAGGCAAGTCTTGTTAAGCCTCAAACGTGGCCCAATAAATTTCAGATTGCATGAGTATGTACTCTAAGTATGTGAACCAATATTTCTCTATTGCTTGATGATTTCGAGTGAATTCAAAATGTGTTCCAATTCATCTAAAATAGCATGATGAATGGTGCACAAAGTCGATCGTGCAAGATATCGCATTATTTCTAGTAAAAGGGGTGTTGAACTATTGGAAATGAATGGATGCTAGTGATTTCATGGGATGGGCCACCAATTTCAATCTAACATTGATCCATGCTTAGCAAAATGTTAGTAACAATAGGATTAATATGACAGATAAATAAGATTTAATGAAAAGCGATAAAAAGTGTAGAAAAGGCTAAATGTTAGGAATCGATAGTGATTGGGCCAATGGCAAGAGATTCTGGTGGTTTGTGACATATTGATAAATTCAAATGTTTAATGATTTAAACTTGATATTATTGAATGATAAACTCTTATGAATGATATAAGAAAGGAAAATTGAAAAATAAACAGTACCTGGATGTTGATATAAGGTTGTGAAAAGCCTCTGACCTTGCAGAGAGATGACTTGGATGACTGATGAGGTCTGCCACTAGAATGATGGAGTGTTGATCCACAAGGGCTCCAAAAATGGCTTGAAAATGCTTGAAGATTGTTGAGAATGCTTCTAAGTGATGATTCAAATACTCTGGTACTTGGGAAGGATGTGCAGGATGTTATGAACTCTGATGAAAAACTAGAACTTGTGAATTGAAGTTGAGGATCCCTTTGAGAAGCTGCAAAACTAGATTAAATAATCACTGGCAATTAGCAAAATCATCGGTGATTTCATGTTGTTCAATTTTTGTTTGGAAAATAGTTGAAACAAATTCTAAAAAGGGTTTTTGTTTTGGGTTTCAGGGTGCTAATTTGTTAGGTTGTTGGGGACGTGTTGAGTTTGTTGAGGAGGTGACAAAATAAGCTAGATATGACTTGATTTTGTTTATGTTTGGATTTTAGGAAGATTTCCAAGTAGTTAAATAGTATTTAACAATTATAAGAAAGGATTAAGCGAGATAAATGTGATAAAGATAATGAGACTTAGGATATGGGGTGGTGTTTTATTTAATTAATTAATTGGATAAAGATGAAGGGTTTAGTATATGACTTAGGATATGAAATATTGATGTTTTTAGTTAATTGATTGAATAAATATTGGGGTATATATTTTTAGTCTCTACATTTGCCATGTTTTGTCTATCAGTTTAACGAAAAATCTTTAGAAAAAAATGATGATGAGTTTTTATATGGGTGAACCCCCCTCAAAATGGGGTGACTGCAACATAGTGCAAGGAACACCAGTTTGACAATTATGATTAGATAGGTTTTTCTTGTGTTTCATTAAAAAAATTCCCCCATCCAAGGGGTACCAAAATAGGATATTCTACCAAGGAATCAAATGATAGGAAACCAAAGGGCTCGATACCTATAGACATATGATCTATGAAGGTAGGATAAATAGATAGGGAAGTCAAGTGATGGGGCCAAAGGGCACACATCCATAGACATATGACAAATCCCAATGTTGATTTTGTTTTTCTGATATTTAATGTTTCAAGGACTAGGGTCCTTTGAAAGAGACACATTTGTGAAAGATAGTGATGATTAATAAAAATGGGCATGGATACCAAAAATGAGATGAATCGCTAGCGATTCGGCCAATCACTAGCGATTTCAGAGAAATCACCTACGATTGAGGAAGTCATTAGCGATTACATCAAGATCAATTTGGGTATATATATCCAAGATTGACATGATAAGCTCATTTTAACCGAGAAAGTTATAAAAATATAGAGGAAAATTTAGTTAAAATTTGATATTTGAATGCAATGGCTTTATCGAGTAGGTACTATAAACCAACTATGGTAGAGGTAAGTGGTTTTGGATTAATTGTTTAACATTTTTGTTGATTTTTGGCTAGTTTTTATAAATTTTTGTCGTATTGGGGCGTAAGGATGCCCTACTTTAGAAATGCAGAATCATTGGTGATTCATGCAATCACCAACTATTGATGGGAATCATCGGTGATTCAAGTGTTATGTAATGATTTGAATTCTTTTGATGGAAAAGTATGATTTTACATAATATTTTGTGATGATGTTGGTGTTGGTTTTGGTGTTTGTGTTGGGGTTGGTGTTGGTGTTGGCATTGGCATTGGTGTTGGCATTGGCATTAGCGTTGGCATTGGCATTGGGCATTAGCATTGGCGTTTGCGTTGGCATTGGCATTGGTATTGGCGTTGGCGTTGGCATTGGCGTTCATGTTCATGTTGGTGTTGTGATTGGTTTTTGTGTTGGTGTTCATGTTGGTGGTATTGATGGTGTTGGTGCTAGTGATGGTGCTGGTGTTAGTGTTGGTGTTGGTGCCGATGTTGATGTTGGTGTTGGTGTTTGTGTTGGTGTTGGTGTTGTTGTTGGTGTTGGTGTCGGTGTCGGTGTTGGTGTTGGTGTTAGTGTTGGTGTTGGTGTTGGTGTTGGTGTTTGGTGTGGGTCTTTGGTGTGAGTGTTGGTGCTAGTGCTGGTGCTTTGGTGTTGGTGTTGGTGTTGGTGTTGGTGTTGGTGTTGGTATTGGTGTTGGTGTTGGTATTGGTTTCAATGGTTGTGTCGGTGTGGGTCTCGGTGTGGGTGTCGGTTTGGGTATCAATGTGGGTGTCGGTGTGGGTGTGGGTGTGGGTGTGGTTGTGGGTGTTGATGTCGGTGTCGGTTTGGGTATGGGTGTGGGTGTTGGTGTCGGTGTTAGTGTCGGTGTTGGGTGTCGGTGTTGGTGTCGGTTTGATATCGGTGTCATTTTGGTGTCGGTTTCGATGTGGGTGTGGGTGTGGGTATGGGTGTTTGTGTTTGTGTTGGTGTTTTTCTTGGTGTTGGTGTTGGTGTGGGTCTTTGGTGCTAGTGTTGGTGTTGGTGTTGGTGTTGGTGTTGGTGCTGGTGTCTTTGGTGTTGGTGCTAGTGCTAGTCTTTGGTGTGTGTTGGTGCTTGTCTTTGAAATGCGGTGCTAGTGTTGGTGCTCGGTGTGAGTCTCGGTGTGGGTGTCGGTCTCGTGTATGGGTGTCGATGTGGGTTTCGATGTCGGTGTCGGTATGGGTGTGGGTGTGGGTGTGGGTATCGGTGTGGGTTTTAGTGTGGGTCTTGGTGTGGGTGTCAATTTGGGTGTCGATGTGGGTTTCATTGTGGGTGTCGGTTTAGGTGTGGGTGTGGGTATGGGTGTTGGTGTCGGTGTTAGTGTCGGTGTCGGTGTCGGTGTCGGTGTCGGTGTCGGTGTTAGTGTTGGTGACAGTGTTAGTGTTGGTGTTGGGTGTCGGTGTCGGTGTCGGTGTCATGTACGTCGTGTCCATTTTGGTGTTGGTGTTGGTGTTGTTGTTGTTGTTGGTGTTGGTGTTGGTGCTTTGGTGTTGGTGCTAGTGCTGATGTTGGTGTCGGTGTTGGTGTTGGTGCTAGTATCTTTGTCTGGTGCGTTCTAGTGTTGGTGTTGAAGTGGTCTTTAGTGCTTGAGTGCGGAAGTCTTTGGTGTGGGTGTGGGTGTGGGTGTTGGTATTGGTGTTGGTGTTTGTGTTAGTGTTGGTGTTGATTTTATAGAGTTTGTGTTGGTGTTGATGTTGGTGTTGGTGCTGGTCTTAAGTCTTGGTGTTGGTGTTGATCTTTGGTGCTAGTCTTTGGTTACAGTGCCAGGTCTTTGGTGTTGGTGTTAGTCTTGGTGCTGGTGCTCTGCGGGTGCTAGTGTTGGTGCTAGTGTTAATGTTGGTTTCGATGTGGGTCTCGGTGTGGGTCTCGGTGTGGGTGTCGGTGTGGGTGTTGATGTGGGTGTCGATGTCGGTTTTAGTGTCGAGTGTCGGTGTTAATGTCGGTGTCGATTTGGGTGTCGATGTCGGTGTCGGTGTCGGTGTGCGTGTGGGTGTGGGTGTGGGTGTGGGTGTGGGTTTCGGTGTCGGTGTTGGTGTTGGTGTTGGTGTTAGTGTTGGTGTTGGTGTTAGTGCTTTGGTCTTTGGTGTTGGTGATGGTCTTTGGTGTTGGTGTTGATGTTGGTCTTTGGTGTTGGTGATGGTCTTGGTGTTGGTATGGGTGTTGGTCCAGTCTTGGTCTTTGGTCTTGGTGTTGGTGTTGGTGTTGGTGTTGGTGTTGGTGTTGGTGTTGGTGCTAGTGTTGGTATTGGTGTCGGTGTTGTTGTCGGTGTGGGTATTAGTGTAGGTCTCGGTGTGGGTGTCGGTTTGGGTATCGATGTGGGTGTCGAGTGTGGGTGTCGGTGTGGGTGTGGGTGTGGTTGTGGGTGTTGGTGTCGGTGTCAATTTGGGTTGTGGTGTGGGTTTCGGTGTGGATGTGGGTGTGGGTGTGGGTGTTGGTGTTAGTGTCGGTTTCGGTGTCGGTGTCGGTTTCGGTCTTTGGTTTTGATTTGGGTGTGGGTGTGGGTATGGGTGTCGGTGTTGGTGTTGGTGTTGGTGTTGTTGTTGGTGTTGGTGTTGGTGTTGGTGTTAGTGTGGGTCTTTGGTGTTGGTGTTGGTGCTAGTGTTGGTGCTAGTGTTAGTGTTGGTTTTGGTGTTGATGTTGGTGCTTAGTGCTAGTCTTGGTGGTGGTGTTGGTGCTCGGTGCAAAGCGCGTCTCAATCGGGTTTTGGTCTCGGTGTGGGTGTCGATGTGGGTATCATGTCGGTGTTGGTATGGGTGTGGGTGTGGGTGTGGGTATTGGTGTGGGTCTCGGTGTGGGTGTCGGTTTGGGTGTCGATGTGGGTGTCGGTGTGGGTGTCGGTTTAGGTGTGGGTGTGTGTGGGTGTCGGTGTCGGTGTTGGTCTTGGTGTCGCGTGTCGGTGTTAGTGTTGGTGTGTCGTGTCGGTGTCCATGTCCGTGTAATCAAGTCTGCATTTAGTGTTTTTTTGTTGGTGTTGGTGTTGGTGTTGGTGTTGGTGCTGGTGTTGGTGCTGATGTTGGTGCTAGTCTTTGGTGCTGATGTTGGTGCTAGTGTGGGTGCTAGTGCCGGTGCTAGTGCTTAGTGTTGGTGCTAGTGTTGGTGCTTTGGTGTGGGTGTGGGTGTGGGTGTGGATGTGGGTGTGGGTGCAGGTGTGGGTGTTGGTGTTGGTGTTGGTGTTTGTGTTGGTTTCGGTGTTGGTGTTGGTGTTGGTGTTGTAGTGCCGGTGCTGGTCTTAGTGCTAGTGTTGGTGCTTGTCTTTGGTGCTGGTGCTAGTGCTTATCTTTGGTTCCGATCTTTGGTGTTGGTGTTGGTGTTGGTGTTGGTTTTAGTGCTAGTGTTGGTGCTTTAGTGTCAATGTTGGTTTCGGTGTGGGTATCGGTGTGGGTCTTGGTGTGGGTGTCGGTGTGGGTGTTTATGTGGGTGTCGGTGTCGGTGTCGGTGTTGATTTGGGTGTGGGTGTGGGTGTGGGTGTGGGTGTGGGTGTGGGTGTGGGTGTGGGTGTGGGTGTGTGTGTGGGTGTTAGTGTTGGTGTTGGTGTTGGTGTTGGTGTTGGTGTTGATGATGATGTTAATGTTTTATATATTTTGTGATAATGATACTAATGTATGATGGTGTTGGGATTGGTGCTTTTGGTGGTATTGATAGTGTTGGTGCTGGTGTTTGTCTTGGTGCTAGTGTTGGCAGTGGTGCTTATGTTGGTATTGGTGTTGGTTCTAGTGTTGGTGCAGTGCTTGATGCTAGTGTTGGTGTCGGTGTTAGATTCGGTTTCGGTGTCGATGTCGGTGTTGGTGTTGGCATTGGTGTCGGTATTGGTGTTGGTGTTGGTTTTGGTGTCGAGTGTCGGTGTCATTGTCGATGTTGGTGTCGTTTGATGTCGGTGTCGGGTGGTGTCGGTGTCGTGTGTCGGTGTCGGTGTCGGTGTCGGTGTGCGGTGTCGGTGTCGGTGTCAGTGCGGTGTCGGTGTCGGTGTCGGTGTCGGTAGCCGGTGTCGGTGTCGATGTAGGTGTCGTGTCGGTGTCGGTGTCGGTGTGGTGTCGGTGTCGGTGTCGGTGTGGATGTTGATGTTGATGTTGATGTCAATGTTTTATATATTTTATGATAATGATACTAATGTGTGTTTGTGTTTGTAGGTGGATGTGAAGCTGATGATTCGAGATTATATCCCACTCATTTTGGATGAGGTGAGAGAAGATATGTCTAATGATGATTGGGAGCATGTAGAGGTTGTGGGTTTCAGTGGTATGAGGGATTATATATGGATTCAAAGATGCAAGGGTTTGATGTTAGCATTATTAGAGTGGTGGAATCCTTCCACCTACACTTTTTGGCTGCCCACTAGAGAGATGACCCTCACTTTAGAGGATGTTCATTGTATTATGAGATTTCCTATCTATGGAGAGGGGATATACACTATCAGTGAGGTGGAGAGATTGGATGTGATGTAGAGTTTGTATGGTGATGAGGCAGAGCATGTGAGATATGAGTCAGGGGCATTTACATATTAATCATTGTATGAGCCTGGGAGGGATGGTTGTACCAGGATGACCATGATGATGATGGCCATATGTTGTTTTTATTTTCTAGATTCATGAGGTGGAATATTTCCCTGAATGATGACAAATGTGGTGGCAGAGATTATGGAGAGTCGCACAATGTTTGAGTGGGGCCCACTTTGCTTGCACATACATTCAGAGATTTGTGGGCATGGAAGGCCCGCAAGAGGTTTGGGATTAATGATGGATTTTTATTACAGTATTGGGCATACGAGCATATTTTTATTGCTCATCCATTGGGGTTTTTGTGGGGTATTAGTGAGAGGCATGTCGGTTTTATGAGCTAGTGACAAGACATGGGATGGGTGAGGAAGAAGAAGAGGGATACCTTTCACTGAGATTTATCATCGTGGCTATAAGCGAGTGATTTTTTTGACACCCTATTTATATTTTCATGATTGGCCTAGTTATGAGTATGAGTTGGTGGGAATGCGTGAGGATACATGGATCCTGGCCTATAGATCAAGGGATTATGAGTTATTACATTTTGATTGGGTGAGGAGGTAGTTTGGGTTGATTCAGGATGTTCCTAAGGAGCCTGTGTAGTATAGATGAGAGGATGGAGATACATAGACCCCGAGGGTAGTTATGGTGAGGCCTATGATCATTTTTGAGGAGCAGGGGGCTATGGGCCTAATGATGATGGTGACATTGTGTCGATTGATGATGTGGGAGTTACTCCAGTATAGAGCATGGTGGACCTGGTCATTGAGATATTTTGATAGAACCCCGCAGTAGAAATACGGTGGGTGAGACATGTTCATGCTTGAGTGGAGGGAGGAGCATAGGCACAAGAGGTGATCCAGGTGTTTGATGATGAGGAGGAGGAGGAGTAGGAGGGTGATGATGATCTTGCAACAGCTATTGTAGAGGTGACGATGGAGAAGGCCGTGGTGGAGGGAGAGATGGATGTGGCTCGAGAGAGAGAGATGACCTCATGGGAATAAGAGATGCTTTGATTTCGAGAGGGATGGGTGAGAGCATAGGCTATAACAAATAGAGACAAATACCACCAGTAGAGATATTCATTGAAGAAGGCCATGGGGATTATAGGGTATTCTATATATGGTGTGAAGCTAGCGGTGAGGGCAGATGTTAGTGGGTAGAGGGTGGCACCTGTAGCATCTGAGATGATTTCTATGACCCATTATCAGTCACTACGGGAAGAGTTAGTAATATATTGACATGGTGATCAGTGATTATCCGAATGTTGTATTATATGTTGATCATTTGGTAGTGAAGGCGGTAGGCATAAGTACAAGTGAAAGGTTTGTGGGTCACCCACCATAGAGATTAGAGAGAGGAGACAATGGTGAGGGAGGAGCTGGTGGTAATGCTTTGGAGTTGTTGGTGGTACAGTGCCGGGGAGGAGATGGGAGTGTTATCCGATCTAATGATTTTATAGATGATATCCATTTTACTAGATAGTGATGATATGTTTCTTGTTTATTTTGATATTTATATGGATCTTTGTGAATCCTTCGATATATGATGTAATGGGACCTTTTATGATGTTTTATGACATTGGTATTATGATGTATGGCTTTGTTATATGTTATATTTTGGACTTGATTTATATAGATGATGATGTGATTTATGTTACAAATTCATAATTTAGTACTCACATGGTTATATGTGGGTTAATATATTGTTTGGTATTTCTCTAATAATATTTATGGATTGTTACGTAGGTTGTTTGAACAACCTACATCTATAGTTTATTGTTGTGAGTTGTTTCCTAAATTTTAGGAACAACCTCACCTATTTATTTGTAAGAGTTGAATGCTAATATAAAAAGAATTATTATTGTGTTATAATTTCATAGAGCTTAGACCAAATCAAGATTTGGTATTAGAGCAATCTGATCCATGGAATTTTGAGATTAAATTAGGGGAAATTAATATTTTCTATTTGCCCCATATGATGTCTTAAGTTTCTTAGTCTTGATTTTGTAAATCGGTTTGAGATTGATCTAAGGTGTTATTTAGAACCCTCTACTATTTTATTATGCTCACTCAAACACATCAAGCATCTATTGGTCTTTACTATATTGCATTAGTGAAAATAAGAGGTGTATTTGTGAAGGGGCGTGGCATTTTATACATTCGTGTCATGCGTGGGATTAGATTAAAATCATTTCTGGTTTCATTTTTGGTTGCATGTCAATCTCATGTTGATAGTGGATTGATGATGCATTAAACGATTGAAGACTTAATCTTTGATAAGTAACGGTGGATTGATGGTGCATCTCTATCAGGTTTGAGACCATTTCCCATTTTTCTTTCATGTAACAGATGCCATTCTCGTACATATTTCCCGATTGCATCAACATTTTATATAAGCTAAGTGCATATTCATTGATGTTTTGAATTATTTGCATCCACTAAAACTTCAAGATTCTATTAGCAGGTTACAAAATCTGTGTTTTCCACTCTCGATGGCTAATTTATTCAACGCACCTCAGAAAATCTGCATGCTTGCAGTCCATGTTGATCGGTGACAGTAATTTCAAGATCTGGGAGGAATATTGTGCCTTGGAGATTTGATCAGACATAATATTTTTAGAGGACATGTTTATCTTGCATTGGTGTTAACAACAACCATGACTCACATACCTTGTCCCCTTCACCTCGGATTCAACACAACCACATCCAAGTATTGGTTTGATCATAAAAGGTGAATCTGTGTAGTCTACTTACAAAATTAATCCTATAATAGTGGTTTCATAGTTACTAAAGGTCACATTAAATATATATGTGTGTATGTGTGTGTGTGTGTACGCACGTGTGTGTGTGTGTGTGTCATTAACCTTAGTCTCTAAGAAGAGAGAACCTTTATATAGAGACTTATAGTGTTTAATTTTTTTTAGTACAAAGAGTGTGTTCCTCTAATGTTATATATAGCCATAATTAGTCATTACAAAGAGTCTTATTTGTTTAGTATTGTTGTCTTGAGTTTTCTGAATCTAATTAAAGTCAAAACCATTATAGTGGTCAAATGTGACTTTGTAAAAGTTCCAAAAATATAAACAAAATTCCTCATTGTTTAATAATTGGATGCATTTTCACTTGCTTGCGATTTCCAAATTGTGGAGGTTATTTTTTTAGCTTAATGATCACATACGGCTGAGTTATCATCTTGTCACATGAGGTCAAAGGAAATGGAGGATGGAGGGACATCAACGCCTCTTGTCATTAACCAATGATGAGGCCACATTTTGGTATGGTGGCATCTCTTTTTCAATTTTATTTTATTTTATTTTTCACAGTGCTCCTAGTTGTGTGAATAACTAGAAATTTCACATTATGGGGGAATATAACACCAATTTTCCATTTCCATTCTATGCCTAAAATAGGTAGAGTTAAGGGAAGCTTCAATGGCAAAGTGGTATTTTCCTATGTTGTTTGAGATCGAGTGGCAACGATCGACAAAAATGGCTATAATTAAGAACATTGTGATTCTTATAGAATGTGATGTGAAATTTTTCTAGATTTCAGTTGTTTTCTTCGAGTGGTGTGTGGTTTCATTCCCTTGCTATGATTGAAACACAGAGGATGTGAATTTTGGAATCTGAGAACAATTGTATAGGAGGGTAGCTAAATTGGAGTGATCCTCTGACTGCAGAGATCCTCTTACTGTCATACTTCTAACATCGATCAACCGAAGAAATCTAGCATTCACTATAAGTGAAAGTGGGAACTATTAAGTTCACATATGTAGGTGAACCGGTGGAAGTGTGATCATCCAAGTATGGCATTAACTATGGTGAGGGATTTTTCATGTGCATTAAGATCCGCACAACAAGATCCAAGTCAATAGTATGCAGACCTAAACATATGTGGAAGCATATAATTATGTTTCCAGTTTTTCATGTGTTTTTCTTCCCATGTTAAATCTTGAGGAGGGATGTTAGAAATTCATTATTTATTACTCACATGGTTATATGTGGGTTGATATATTGTTAGGTATTTCTCTAAAAATATTTATGTATTGTTACATAAGTTGTTTGAACAACCTACATCTATAGTTTATTGTTGTGAGTTCTTTCCTAAATTTGTAACACCCTTAACAATTGTTATATTCCTCCCTTGCATTTCAAGTGTTGACAAGTGATTTTCTTTTAAAGATGTGTTCTTTTGATTAATGGTGATCATGCTTGATATGGATAAATCTTTTCTACTCTTAAGATCATTAGATGAAATGGAATGGCTTCCTTGAATCCATTTTTCACTTCTTTTAGATGAGTTGCAATCTGGTTTAAGAGTTGCAAACTTATCTCTTTATCTGACTCATCCTTGGATCAATTTCAGTGATCCAAGGAATGTTTTAAATCTACTCAGTTGAATGAAGGGTAAATTGACATTCAATAAAATTGAGGGACATATCACATTGAATTTTTTTGTAAAAAGTTCTTAGATTTTTTGTGAACGTGTTTCCATTTAGTTGTACGTTGTGCTTGGGTATTTGGAGATTGATCATGGTAGGACATTGCTGATGTAAATAAAATGTAGCCTATTCATGACATTGGAAGGATTCAGAATCCTAAAACTACAGGATTATCCTACGGAATCCTAAGTTGGGTAAGAATGTGTGTGTGTGTGTGTGTGTGTACTACCTAGCTATGTTAATTAGTTGAATTTTTATCCCACCCTAAGCTTTTTGCTAAAGGATTATGGAGAGGTTACTAGGCTATTTAATTTAACCTAAAACCTAATGCTATAAGATTATGTGATGATCTAACCTAATGCCTAAAACTATTAGGTTGTGAATTAATCTAACCTATGTGGAAACTACCCAAGGTAATGTGTAAGGCCTAGGGTGATTAATTCTAAACTAACCTAAGTTTAAGGATCTATCCTAAGCTATTTTAATGGGAACCTAATGGGTCGCATGCATTAAAGGTGACGGTTCCAATGGCATTTAAGTTGTTGATAAGGTTTTTAAGGCATAAAGTATCATCGGTCTGGCAAGAGGGCTAGTTGACTTGGCGGAGGCTTATGTGGAAGTTTCACTAAAGATGGAATTGCATGTTAAATGTGAATTGGCATTTTCCAGACTTGGGAGGTGGTGGAAAGGAAAGATAAGTGGGAAAATTGGAATTAATGGAATTTATTGGTCTCGAGTTTTTGTTCACAAACCGTCTAGGAAACTTGGAAGGCGAGGTTTGTGGGAGGTTGTTGGTTTTTGCATGCTTTCTGGATTTTTCTCTACATGGAGCAAATTGGTTCTTCAAACCAGTAGTTCAACTTGCACTTGTTTTCTATTTTTAACTCACCTAGTCTATTTTCGATCATGGGAAGGTATATGAGGCATTCTAAGGAAAGTTGTTTGTTTGTTGATCTTTCGTGGAGAAGAAAAGGAGCTGGAAGCTTGTCTAGAAGTCTCCTTCGATTTGGCAGAAGCACTATCAGGCATGATAGGCTCTAATCTTTAAGATCTCTTACTTTCTTCTAAATGTTTCATTAAAACAAGTCTGCTCTTTTGAGATTCTTGGCTTACATGTTTTATCTAGTTATTTGCTTGCTGGGTTTTATAAATCTCTGGAAATTTGGATATGAAATCCTTAGCAAAATAACATTAAGTTTGGAAACTTACCTTGTGTTAGTTCTTTTTAAAAAAAATGCATGCAAAATGTATTTATGTAACTCTACTTGTCATTTTGGAACTGGTAATTGAAGTGTTCTATTTTAAATGACCTTCATTGCTATTTAAATATGGTTTTGTGTTTATGGGAACCTTGAGTTTCATCTGATCTTGTTGGAGTTTGTGTTTTGTTTGATCTTGAGCTTGTATTGAGCTCATGTTTTTCTTGAGCTTGTAATCAAGCTCGTATTTGGTTTGGATCTTGTTTTTGGTTTCATGTTTGATGAAAACTAGTGATGGAGGTTCTTGTTACCCTAGGACCGTGTTTGGAATCTTGGATAATCCTGGACTATTGTTGAAGTCCGTATATAGCTCGGTGCTTGTGTTTTATTTTCTTATGATAATCTAGATTGTTGTTTGAAGTCCGTATGTAACTCTGTACTCATGTTTATTCCTGTATTATTTGGGACTGTTAATGGGAGTTCATATCATATACAACACTTGTATTTTATTACTTTTATGGTTTCAAACTTTGGTGAGAAACTTGTGTATCGTTGGAGTTAGAAATAGGGATTTTGATAAGATGTAAACAGATAATGGAAGCCCTTTGCTATTTTGAACTATTAATAGGTATTTGTATTATATATTGCCTCATATTAAGATACTTGTGCATATCTAAGCTCATGTTTGAGACCTTTTGATTCGACATTGTACATGTAATTTGGTACTTTGTGTTTGGAATTTGTAGCTGGAACGATGTGTCGGTTTTGTTCTAGTATTTTTGAGTTTTCTTTGATAAGATATAAACTAGAATGGGAACTTGTTGTTTCCCTGAACCTGTGAATATTTACTTGAGTAGTCTTGAACCTTTGTGAAAAGCTTGTGTTCGACATTGTGCTCGGATTTTGTACTTTCAAGTTCTGAACTGGTAGTATTATCAACATGTTCGATTTGGTTTTGGTATTTGAGTTGGTTTTTAATTTCTTACAAAGTTTAAAGCTCAGAACTCTATTAATTCAAACTACTTACTCAAAGGAAATCTAGGAGAGTAGTTTAATCGAGTTATTTAAATATCTTTTGGAGATTTAACTGGAAACATTTTCTTAAGATAATGGAATTGGAACTCCTCTTGTGGATCTGTTTCATCTTTTCTGAGAAGGCATTGGCGTTTAATGTGGGATAGTATTTTCCCCTCTATTTTGAGGAAACCCATGTCTTGGGTTGACTGTTTTGTTGAAACATTGTCTCCTCTGTTGGAAACATGAAGATGAGATAGTTTTTGTTTGGATATTGCTCTCTTGAAACCACAAACCGCTTACTCTTTGTAATAAGATGTTGAAACATTATAATGAAGTTACAGTCTTTGTTGAGCTCATGGGTAATTAAAAATTATTATTTTTCTATTCAAAATTTTCTATTTCTTGATTGGATTTAGTAAATGATCCCTTATTCTTTTATAGAGAAAAGAAATTTCGATTCATTTGGGACAAGTATGTTGTTTTTGAACTTTACTGTGTATTTGTTCTGAAATGAAATGGGAACTCATGCTTTATTGAAGGTAAAGATTGTAAGGGAGACTTGCAGTATGTTTTCTTCTTACCTTGAGTTGGTTTTGTTCTCTCTTCTGGGAACTAGTGTATGAGCTTATGGTTTGGATTAGAAAAGGGAATTTGTTGTTAAGTGTAGTGAATGATTTATAGATGAATTCACATTCGGATAAGATTCCTTTTCTATGTTGTTGGGTTAAGTTCATTTGATTAAAACATTTTTTTATCGATTCTCTTAGGGAATGGAGATCTAATATGTTGATTAGTCTTCTTATACATATCATTTGACTGAAATGATGTAAAAGAGATTAGATGTTTCAGTCTTGTTGAATAGAAAATGTAAACTTGTTGACAGACTATTTGATTCTATATCCTTCGAGGATGGACATGGGATTCTCGTTCTTATTAATATCTTAAATGTTTAATGTTAAGGTAGTTGTCCTTTAAATGAAACTGTTAAATTCATGTTATGAAATTGTTTCTTTTTTTTGGATGTTTTGTGTTTGGGCATGGTTTGTAATGGTTCTTCTTCTTCTTTTGCTTAAGAGTTAGATGAACCATCCTAATGAGAACCATGTTGTAAACCCTTCTTTTGGCTTAAAGCAAAGATAAATGTTGTATTCTATTATGATAGAATTGGGAACAATGAGATGATATGATTTGTTGTTTTCTTAAGGATAATTGATAGGATCAATTAAACTTTAATTTTGTAAGGTAGATATAGTGGATTATATTTTGTTCTTCTCTTGGAAGTGAATTCAATTGGTTAAATGTACTTCTTTTCCGTTTTCTATTACTTATATTGATATTTATGATGTAATAATTGTCTCATTAAAGCAGAGTTGTTTTAATGGAACAATTATTGGAATGCACTTCATTTTAAGGCTTAGTGCTTATCATGCTCAGTTCATTGAACTGACCCATGCTAGAAATTTTTGCAGATGGACTTCGTAAGTGATAAAAGAAGGAAAAACTTATATGATGCATTGGCTGAATTAAATTTGATTCCTTGTGAAGAATTCTGATTCATTCTTGAGATTGTAATGAAAAATAAAAGTAGTATTCTTTTATAATGAAGACGGTTGTTATGCAGTATGCCTAAATGCATAAGTCTTGTAAATGTATAAGTTATAAAGATGAATTGAAAGTTGAGAGTTTACCTGTATTGGTTGTGTAAATTATTTTGTACTTGTATGGAAGAGATGGATTCTATCTTGTTGATATTCTTCATATTATTTATATGCTTAATTGGTTATCCTTGATAAGTTGGATAAAGGGATTTAGTTCAATTTCCCTACTTATGATGCAACTTGTTAAGTTGCGAGAATATGTTGTTCTTATCTAAACTATATTATAAAGGTATGTTAATGTGATTACAAATTATTAGACTTCATTTTGTATGAAGTCTACTTTATATTAGATATATTCTGGTGTTGAACTTTCTAAAAAGTTATTGTACTTTTAAAAAGAAAATTGATAACGTTGTTCGGTTGCGGTTAATTGGTAGTTAAACTGTGTGATCAAACATTAAAAGCAACCATGAATATAACAAAGTTATTAATGGACTAAATAAAGAAAATTTAGGAAAGAACTTATTAAGTGTTGGGTTAGGGTTTGGCAGGGTTGCTGAAATCTAGAAATAATCTAAACTAACAAAGTATTAACAATCTCCTTGGGGGTATGTACATCTCGATGAGGTAGTTTCTGTAGGATGTTGGCACACGCCAACTACAAGGCTGTACTTTTGAGAAGGCTTGGGTCTTATTGAGAATATAGAGTGTTGTAGTTGACATGTGGCATCATCCTTCCGCATTGATCATCTAGATCTACACACATCTGGAACTCAAACTTGAACCTAGTTTCTCTCTAGGTCTAGATAGGAGCATATTTAGGATAGGAATTAGCTTCCAAAGGCTCAAGGTACGTTTTCACATTCGGATGACTTAGGTCAAATGAGTATGCCCATCTACCCTAAGCCTTTGTGAGTGTCTTCCTATAATAGGTTATGTTTCTATCTAGGGCTAGGGTAAAACCTGGAACAAGTGGATTGACGGTAGTCAGTAAAGACCAATCATGATAATAGAAGAGTGAGGTGAAGGATGTATTCCAAAATGATGAGTATGTCATCTAGGAATAGTGACATACACAGTATGTTATAAATATTTGGCCAAAGTATCACAAATTGTTGGTTGTGTTGTCCTATGTCACCAAGTTTAAAACAACGTGATATCAGATGAATATTGGTAACAGATATTCAGATATGTTCTTTAAACAGATCACTCAGTACGGTGTAGGGTAGGATGACAAAGTATACGAAGTATACAATATGTATTCTTGATACATAAGATAACATAAATAGATCGGTAGTTATGGAATGAATATATCATTGAATCAATGAGTCATTACGAGATGCATATGTTTATCCATTGAATTTGATTGGCATGGAAGGTTTGTTCTAAATAATGCTTTATTTAGAATAGTGAACATTATACAAAAAAATCTTTTTTTCTAAAGTCTTAAAATGGGAATGTTACATCTTGGTATCAAAACTGAAGGTTGCAGCTCTTGGACCTATTGTGTCCACAATCTGATGAAACTTAAATTTTCTTGTAATAGAAAATGGTGAGAATAAGAGGAAACATTGAAAACAACCCTTTTCCGAGGGAGGAGTGATAACTACCCGAGAAAATCGATGAGATCCTTGCTGCCCTGTTAGACACAAGAGATCATTTGGCTGTGCTTAAACAAAAAGTAATGGGTAATGAGGAGGAAGAAGAAGTTGATAACAATAATCAGCCACCTTCAGGGGACAACGCCAATGTGGGTGTTGATAATAACAATGTTAACATACATATTCAGCCTGAGAACAAAAGGCTAGGCTAGCAGTAGAACTCACTAATGACATAAAAAGGATAAGTCCACCCAAGTTTGATGGCACCACATTAGGAGATGGGGCTGAGAACTAGCTCAGTGAGATGGAGAAATACTTTGCAATAATAAATTTCTCAGAAGAAACAAAGGCGATATGGGGAGCATATCAACTTTCTCACGAAGCATCTTCGTGGTGGGACAGCCGCAAGGCTGAGTTGAACATTGATGAATCTAATATCACATGGGACAAATTTAAAGGTTACTTTAGGCAATGATGGCTGCCACAACTTTACTATGATAAGAAAATGACTAAATTTCATAACTTAGCTCAAGGAAAGCTAATTGTGACTGAGTATTGAGAGAGATTTACAAAACTCCTTAAGTATGTGCCTCAAGTACCAAAGGCCGATGAGAATTTCAGGATATGGAAATTCATCATGGGATTGAATCTGTTATAGGAGGAGAGGTGGATTTTCACATCCCAACCATGATAGAAGGGGTTGTTGAAAAATCCATAAGGTAGGAACATAAATTAAAGGCAATTTTTGCTCAAAAAGAGAAAGTAAGGAAGAAGAATCCCAAATCCTCTTCATCCTCTCTTGCACCCAAGAAAGGACCATGGAAGAAATTTGGAATGAAAAGTAAGTTTTCATCTGATACAAATAGGAATAGGAAAGTAACAAACAAGTTTGTTGGTAATGCATAGAACAACTTTTCCAAGAACAATAATAATGGACATAAGTCCTATGGGGGTCTGAACGATAACTCTAAGGCTGGAAATAAACCCGAGCCTAGGAAGGGACCTATAGGAGGCTGTTATAACTATGGAAAAGATCATTACGCAAATCAATGTCCTTTGAAAAATAGTGAAGCGTAATCAGCAAAGACAAGATACGATGCGATAGAGTGACAAGCAGGATAAGAAATAGGCCACACCTATAGAAGTTCCGGGTAAGTTATTTGGTTTACCAATAACTATTCTTTTTGATACCGGAGCTACTAAATGTTTTATTTCTAGTAAATTAGCATCAAAATTAAAAAAATGGAAACATGGATAAAACATGGACTATACAATATGGTAATAATGTTGTTCATACAGTTAGTATGTGTCTTTTTGGAGCAGTCCTTGATTTACCTAACTTTTCCACAGAGGTTGATCTTTATGTTGCACCTTTAGGGTCTTATGATGTAATCATAGGTGTTAATTGGTTAGCAGAACATAAGGCTAAAGTGGACTGTTTTGAAAAACACATTAGTTGTTTAGATGACCTACAGAAAATAGAAGAGATTCATGGTGTGAAATGTAAGATTTTTGTTAGAAAACTATCACCTATGCAACTTTAAAATGCCAAAAATAAAGGATGTACCTTATATGCGTGTAATAATTCTTGAACCAATAGAAGAGAGCAGCGATATTATGGAATGATAACCATTGTTATGAGACTTCAAATGATATATTTCTGGAAGAATTTCTAGGTCTTCCACCCAAAAGGGAATTTGATTTCACGATTGAGATCAAGCCTAGAATCGAACATATTTCTAAAGAACCGTATTGAATGAATACTACAGAATTAGTAGAGCTTAAGGCTTAATTGCATAAAATTTTGTCTCAAGGTTTGATTAGACCAAGTGTTTCACCTTGGGAGCACCCGTAATTTTTGTGATAAAGAAAGATGGAAGACTTAGATTGTGCATTGATTACGGAATGTTAAACAAGGAAACAATCAAGAACAAATATCCACTCTGTAGGATTGATGGTTTATTTGATTAGATGCATGGAGCATCGGTATATTCCAAGATAGATCTTCAATCAGTATATCATCAACTCGTGAATTAAGGATGAGGATATTCATAAAATAACTTTTAGAACAAGGTATGGACATTATGAGCTTACGGTTTTACCTTTTGGATTAACTAATGCACCTATGGCATTTATGAATTTAATGAATAATATCTTTCAAGAATACTTAGACAAATTTGTGCTCGTATTCTTGGGACGACATTCTCATATATTCTAAAAGCATTAAGGAGCATAATGAGCATTTGAAAATAGTTTTGGAAATTTTGAGAAAGAGACAGGTTGTTTGGTAAGTCATGTCAAATGTTCCTTCTATGACACGTAGTGCACTATCCGAGACATGTAATAAGTAAAGATGGAATTGTTGTAGATCCTTCAAAAATTATAGCTATAACGGAATGGCTCTGCACCTAAGAATGTACATGAAGTTAGAAGCTTCATGGGACTTGGTCGGCTCTACTATAGGAAATTTGCAAAAGACTTTTCTAAGATAGTCTGCACCAATAACTTCCTTGAGAAGAAAGATAAAAGTTTGTTTGGAGTGAGAAATGTGAAATTACATTTAAAACCTTGAAGGAACAGTTAACTTCAGCACCTATTCTTGCAATACTAGATCCTAATGGAGATTTTATGGTGGTAACCGATGCATCGGTGAAGGTCTAGGAGGTATTTTGTTACAAAGTGGTCATGCTATAGCATATAAAAGTAGAAAACTTAAGTTACATGAGTTGAATTATTCTCCACATAATTTAGAGTTTGCTTCCATTGTTCATGCACTTCAAGTTTGGAGGCATTATCTACTTGGTAAACCATTTGAGTTGAAAACTCGATCATCTTAGGTGAAGTACATTTTCACTCAGCCAAATCGAATGCAAGACAAAGCAAAGGTGGTTAGAGTTTTTGTCTCAATATGACTTTGACATAAGTTATATAAAATGTAAAGAAAATAGAGTGGTTGATGCTCTAAGTCGTAGGAAGCACATTTATTCTTATATAATGTTAAGAACTCGGTTTAAGGATGAAGTAAAAAGCGTTAAGGAATCGATTCTTATTTCCAACAAGTAAAAGTAGCACTTGTTGCAGATTCTAATGATTCAAGGTATAAAGGTTTTCACCTTGATAAAGAAGGAATCTTACAATTTGAAAACAGAGTCTATGTACCTTTGCTTAATGATTTGAGAAAGAAATTGTTAGCTGAATTTCACAATTCACCTTTTTGTGGACACCCTAGCATTACAAAAATGCTTGCTGATATAAAACAACAATATTTTTGGAAAGGAATGAAAATGATGTTATTAACGTTGTTACACATTATCTTGAGTGCCAACGTATTAAGGCGAAACATATGCACCTAGTTTGGTTTGTTGTATCCTCATAGCATACCATAAAGTACAAATGGCGAGGGTAATAAGCATGGAATTTGTACAAGGGTTACCTATGTTGAGAAATAAGCATGATGTTATCTTAGTAGTTGTGGATAAACTAACAAAGGTGGCACATTTTATTGCTAGAAATCTAAAGGATGATTCTCCTATTTTGGAAAGAAGATTTATACATGAAATTTTCATATTACATGGAGTACTTGAGTTAATCATTTCGATAGAGATATGAGAATGATGTCAAGATTTTGGCAAACACTTAATGCAGCTCTAGAAACTAACCTAAATTTCAGTTCTACGTATCATCTAGAAAGCAGATGGGAAGACCGAAATAGTAAATCAACTTTTAGAAGATATGTTATGAATGTATTACATAGATCAATAGTATAAGTGGGAAGAGTATCTTCCATTAGTTGAATTCACATACAATAATACATATCATGCTTCTCTTAAGATGGCACCTTTCGAGGCATTATATGGAATAAAATGTAGAACCCCTATTAGTTGGGATAGCATAGAAGATAGAGAGGTAATTAGACCTGAAATTCTTACTGAAATGGAACAAGTTAAATTGATTCATGAACGCTTGAAAGAAGCAACAGATAGGTAAAAGAGTTATGCTAACTTAAAGAGGGTTGATAGGAAATTTGAACTTGGTGAGAAAGTCTTTCTTCGGTTAAACCAAAAAAGAGCTCTATAACTTTTGGCAAGGTTGCCAAGTTATCACCTCATTATGTGGGACTTTTTGAGATAGTTTAAGTAATCAACCATGTAGTTTATCGTTTAGCATTACCTCCTGCTTTGTCATGAATGTATGATGTTTTCCATATTTCTTTGCTTAAGAAATACGTTTCAAATTTATCACATGTGTTAAATTGGAATTCCTTGTAGGTCCAGGACCCAGGAATAATCATGGTTAAACCCATACGAGTGCTTGAAACTCACCAGTTGCATTTGAGAAATTGAGAAATAAGAGAATATAAGGTCCAAAGTGGGACTAGTTTAATGAAGAAAGTGAACTTGGGAAAACCTAGAGGATATGAAAACTACTTTTCCATATCTATTTGAGCATAGAATTGATTTTGTTGAGTGATAAAAATTTATGATTTTATCTTTATATGACAATAAGTATGCCAGTTTTGGGTAGATATTTATTTGATTTGAATAAACAACTATTTAATGCTGATTTCTTGAACTATAAGGTTCTAATATATTTTGACTTATGGTAAGAAAAGTGAATGAATTGATTGTCTGATGTAAATTGTTAAAAAAAAGAGGTAATCATCGGGACGATGATTCTTTTTAGGAGGGAAGCATGTAACACCCTTGACAATTGTTATATTCCTCCTTTGCATTTCAAGTGTTGACAGTGATTTTCTTTTAAAGATGTGTTCTTTTGATTAATGGAGATCATGCTTGATATGGATAAATCTTTTCTGCTCTTAAGATCATTAGACTGAAATGGAATGGCTTCCTTGAATCCATTTTTCACTTCTTTTAGATGAGTTGCAATATGGTTTAAGATTTACAAACTTATCTCCTTATCTGACTCATCCTTGGATCAATTTCAGTGATCCAAGGAATGTTTTAAATTTTCTTAGTTGAATGAAGGGTAAATTGACATTCAATAAAATTGAGGACATATCACATTGAACTTTGTTGTATGAAGTTCTTAGATTTTGTGTAAATGTGTTTCCATTTAGTTGTATGTTGTGCTTGGGTCTTTGGAGATCGATCATGGTAGGACATTGCTGCGTAAATGAAATGTAGCACTGTTCATGACATTAGAAGGATTCAGAATCCTAAAAATACAGGATTATCCTATGGAATCCTAAGCTGGGTAAGAATATATATATATATACTACCTAGCTATGTTACTTAATTGAATTTTTATCCTAACCAAGCTTTGTGCTAAAGGATTATGGAGAGGTTAATAGACTATTTAATTTAACCTAAAACCGATGCTTTATAAGATTATGTGATGATCTAACCTAATGCCTAAAACTATTAGGTTGTGAATTAATCTAACCTATGTGGAAACTACCCAAGGTAATGTGTAAGGCCTAGGGTGATTAATTCTAAACTAACCTAAGTTTAAGGATCTATCCTAAGCTATTTTAATGGGAACCTAATGGGTCACATGCATCAAAGGTGATGGTTCCAATGGCATTTAAGTTGTTGATAAGGTTTTTAAGGCATAAAGTACTACCAGTTTTGGCAGGGGCTAGTTGACTTGGTGGAGGCTTATGTGGAAGTTTCACTAAAGATGGAATTACATGTTAAATGTGAATTGGCATTCGCCAGACTTGGGAGGCAGTGGCAAGGAAAGATAAGTGGGAAAATTGGAATTAATGGAATTTATTGGTCTCGAGTTTTTGTTCACAAACCGTCTAGGAAACTTGGAAGGTAGGTTTGTGGGAGGTTGTTGGTTTTGCATGCTTTCCATATTTTTCTCTGCATGGAGCAAACTGGTTCTTTGAACCATAAGTTCAACTTTCACTTCTTTGCTATTTTTAACTCACCTGGTCTATTTTCGATCATGGGAAGGTATATGAGGCATTCTGAGGAAAGTTATTTGTTTGTTGATCTTTCATGGAAAAGAAAAGGAGCTGAAGCTCTGTCTAAAAGTATCCTTCGATTTGGCTGAAGCGCTATCAGGCATGATAGGCTCTAATATTTAAGATCTCTTTCTTTCTTCTAAATGTTTCATTAAAACAAGTCTGCTCTTTTGAGATTCTTGGCTTGCATGTTTTATCTGGTTATTTTCTTGTTGGGTTTTATAAATCTCTAGAAATTTGGATACGAAATCCTTAGCAAAATAACATTAAGTTTGGAAACTTACCTTGTGTTAGTTCTTTTTAAAAAGAATGCATGCAAAACATATTTCTGTAACTCTGCTTGTCATTCTGGAACTGGTAATTGAAGTGTTCTATTTTAAATGACCTTCGTTGCTATTTAAATATGGTTTTGTGTTTGTGGGAACCTTGAGTTCCATCTGATCTTGTTGGATTTTGTGTTTTGTTTGATCTTGAGCTTGTATTGAGCTCGTGTTTTGCTTGAGCTTGTAATCGAGCTCGTATTTGGTTTGGATCTTGTTTTTGGTTTCGTGTTTGATGAAAACGGTGATGGAGGTTCTTGTTACCCTGGGACCATGTTTGGAATCTTGGATAATCTGGACTATTGTTGAAGTCCGTATATAGCTCGGTGCTTGTGTTTTATTTTCTTATGATAATCTGGACTGTTGTTTGAAGTCCGTATGTAACTCTGTACTCATGTTTATTCCTATATTATTTGGGACTATTAATGGGAGTTCATATCATATACAACACTCGTATTTTATTACTTTTATGGTTTCAAACTTTGGTGAGAAACTTGTGTATCATTGGAGTTGGAAATAGGGCTTTTGATAAGATGTAAATAGATAATGGAAGCCCTCTACTATTCTGAACTATTAATAGGTATTTGTATTATATATTGCCTCATATTAAGATACTTGTGCATATCTGAGCTCATGTTTGAGACCTTGTGATTCAACACTGTACATGTAATTTGGTACTTTGTGTTTGGAATTTGTAGCTGGAACGATGTGTCGGTTCTATTCTGGTATTTTTTTTTTCTTTGATAAGATATAAACTAGAATGGGAACTTGTTGTTTCCCTGAACCTGTGAATATTTACTTGAGTAGTCCTGAACCTTTGTGAGAAGCTTGTGTTCAACATTGTGCTCGGATTTTGTACTTTCAAGTTCTAAACTGGTAGTATTATCGACATGTTTGATTTGGTTTTGGTATTTGAGTTGGGTTTTTAATTTCTTAAAAAGTTTAAAGCTCAGAACTCTATTAATTCGAACTACTTACTCAAAGGAAATCTGGGAGAGTAGTTTAATCGAGTTATTTAAATATCTTTTGGAGATTTAACTGGAAACGTTTCTTAAGATAATGGAATTGGAACTCCTCTTGTGGATCTATTTCATCTTTTCTGAGAAGGCACTGGCATTTAATGTGGGATAGTCTTTTCCCCTCTATTTTGAGAAACCGTGTCTTGGTTAATTGTTTTGTTGAAACATTGTCTCCTCTGTTGGAAACATGAAGATGAGATAGTTTTTGTTTGGATATTGCTCTCTTGAAACCATGAACCACTTACTCTTTGTAATAAGATGTTGAAACATTGTAATGAAGTTACAGTCTTTGTTAAGCTCATGGGTAATTCAGAATTGTTAGTTTTCTATTCGGAATTTTCTATTTCTTGATTGGATTTAGTAAATGATCCCTTATTCTTTTTATAGAGAAAAGAAATTTCGATTCATTTGGGACAGTATGTTGTTTTTGAACTTTACTGTGTATTTGTTCTGAAATGAAATGGGAACTCATGCTTTATTGAAGGTAAAGATTGTAAGGGAGACTTGCAGTATGTTTTCTTCTTACCTTGAGTTGGTTTTGTTCTCTCTCTTGGGAACTAGTGTATGAGCTTATGGTTTGGATTAGAAAAGGGAATTTATTGTTAAGTGTAGTGAATGATTTAAGGATGAAATCACATTCAGATAAGATTCCTTTTCTATGTTGTTGGGTTAAGTTCATTTGATTGAAACCTTTTGTTATTGATTCTCTTAGGGAATGGAGACTTAATATGTTGATTAGACTTCTTATACATATCATTTGACTGAAATGATGTAAAAAGAGATTAGATGTTTGATCTAGTTGAGCGAGAAAATGTAAATTTTTTGATGACTATTTGATTCTATATTCCTTGAGGATGGACATGGGATTCTATTCTTATTAATATCTTAAATGTTGAATGTTAAGGTAGTTGTCCTTTAAATGAAAGCAGTTAAACTCATGTTATGAAATTTTTTTTTTTTGGATGTTTTGTGTTTGGGCATGATTTGTAATGGTTCTTCTCCTTCTTTTGCTTAAGAGTTAGATGAACCATCCTAATGAGAACCATGTTGTAAACCCTTATTTTGGCTTAAAGAAAAGATAAATTTTGTATTCTATTATGATATAATTGGGAATAATGATATGATATGATTTGTTGTTTGTTTAAGGATAATTGATAAGATCAATTAAACTTTAATTTTGTAAGGTAGATATAGTGGATTATATTTTGTTCTTCTCTTGGAAGTGAATTCAATTGGTTAAATGTACTTATTTTCTGTTTTCTATTGCTTATATTGATATTTATGATGTAATAATTGTCTCATTAAAGAAGAGTTGTTTTAATGGAACAATTATTGGAATGCACTTCATTTTATGGCTTAGTGCTTATCATGCTCAATTCATTGAACTAACCCGTGCTAGTAATTTTTGCAAATGGACTTCGTAAGTGATAAAAGAAGGAAAAACTTATATGATGCATTGGCTGAATTAAATGATTCCTTGTTAAGAATTGATTCCTTCTTGAGATTGTAATGAAAAAGAAAAGTAGTATTCTTTTATAATGAAGATGGTTGTTATGTAGTATGCCTAAATGCATAATTCTTGTAAATATATAAGTTATAAAGATGAATTAAAAGTTGAGAGTTTACCTTTATTGGTTTGTAAATTATTTTGTACTTGTATGGAAGAGATGGATTCTATCTTTTTGATATTCTCCATATTATTTATATGCTTAATTTGTTATCCTTGATAAGTTGGATAAAGGGATTTAGTTCAATCTCACTACTTATGATGCAACTTGTTAAGTTGCGAGAATATGTTGTTCTTATCTAAACTATATTATAAAGGTATGTTAATGTGATTACAAATTATTAGACTTCATTTTGTATGAAGTCTACTTTATATTGGATATATTCTGGTGTTGAACTTTCTAAAAAGTTATAGTACTTTTAAAATAAAACTTGATAACGTTGTTCGGTTGTGGTTAATTGGTAGTTAAATGCAATCAAACATTAAAAGCAACCATGAATATAATGAAGTTCTTAATGGACTAAATAAAGAAAATTTAGGAAAGAACTTATTAAGTGTTGGGTTAGGGTTTGGGGGTTCTGAAATCTAGAAATAATCTAAACTAACAAAGTATTAACAATCTCCCTAGGGGTATGTACATCTCAATGAGATAGTTTCTGTAGGATGTTGGCACACGCCAACTGCAGGGCTTTACTTTTGAGAAGGCTTGGGTCTTCTCAAGAATATAGCGTTGTAGTTGACATGTGGCATCACCCTTCCGCATTGATCATCCGGATCTACACACATCCGGAACTTGGACTTGAACATAGTTTCTCTCTAGGTCTAGACAGGAGCATATTTAGGATAGGAATTATCTTCCAAAGGCTCAAGGTACGCTTTCACATTCGGATGAATTGGGTCAAACGAGTATGCCCATCTATCCTAATCTTTTTGAGCGTATTCCTATAATAGGTTATGTTTTTATCTAGGGCTAGGGTAAAACCTGAAACAAGTGGATTGACGGTAGTTAGTAAATACCAATCATGATAATAGAAGAGTGAGGTGAAGGACGTATTCCAAAATGACTAGTATGTCATCTAGGAATAGTGACATACACAGTATGTTATAAATATTTGGCCAAAGTATCACAAATTGTTGGTTACGTTGTCATATGTCACCATGTTTAAAACAACGTGATATCAGATGAATATTGGTAGGAGATATTCAGATATGTTTTTGAACAGATCACTCATTACATAAGATAACAAAAATAGATCAAGTAGCTTACCGAGTTATGGAATGAATAGATCGGTGAATCACTTTGTCATTACAACCGCATATGTTTATCCATTGATTTTTATTGGCATGGAATGTTTGTTCTAAATAATGCTTTATTTAGAACATTGAACATTATAAAAAAAGTTCCCTTGTTTCTAAAGTCTTAAAATGGGAATGTTACAAAATTTTAGGAACAACCTCACCTATTTATTTCTAAGAGCCAAATTCTAATATACAGATAATTATTACTATGTTATAATTTCACGAGAGATCGACCAAATCAAGAATTTATGGCCTATTCCATTTAGTTTTAATGTGTTGATGATTTGTGATGACGGTGTGGGATATGTTTTAATTTAAATGTGTTAGAGTATGATGGATTTTGATTTATGTAAGTAGATAAATGTGATGATAGAAAATATGGTGTGTTTGTAGAATGTTGTTGAATGTCTAAATAATTATGTATGGCATGACTTAAAATATGATCTTGAAATGGATTCTTATCAAAATGTGACTAATAAGATAGGGTAAAAATGGAATGATTACCTCATTATGGATTTGAGACATACGTGATGGGTTTTGAAAATTTGAAATCACTTGCACTTGTGATTTTAATAATGAAATTTAAACGAGATTATCAATAGGTAGTGTTGGTATCCACATTGATTCTCCTGCGAGGGATGAGTAGCATCATGAAACTAGAAGGATGCTTAGAGATAGAAAAATCATGATATAAGTCATTTTTTAGCCAAGGAGGGGATTCAGCTGACTCTTTGTCACTCAGGCATTGGAGAAATTGATATCACCTTACTAAGGGTTTAATCTACCCTCACTACTTTAGGTTGTGCCTTTAACCAGGGTGAGAGGACCCATTCTATAACCCGTGGTGGTGAAGGATATCAATAAATCCTTCTTTGCACAATTTTCATTAAAAACTTGAGAAAATATGATCAATACAACACAATCTAACTCTCACGAGTTGTCACACTAGAGAGTGGAGATGTTTCCTGGACAAGTTTTGGGTTACTAAAGACAATAATTGAAACCTTATTGTCTGTGCATATTTTGGTAGTGAAATTTGTTAAATCTTTGGGGATACATATTACAAACAGGGGTATTTCATGTAGGATTCATCATTCAAGAAGTTTTGAAGGAAAGTAAAGCAAGATAAAGTTGATGATACCAGATATTTGATAGTCTTTACAAATATTGGAACACTCACAGACAAAATACTTCAAAATAGCCAAAATATTCCTTCAACGAGAAGATGTGTATGAATGGAGGCCCAAATATGCATGATTTCATACATTCTTCAAGAATTCAACACAAAGACTCATGTTAAAGACTCAATTACCCTAATGGAACCCTAATAATTATTCTTCTAGTCACAATCTAGATGGAACCCTAATAATTATTCCCAAGGAAGAACATATCCAAATCAGAATCAACAGGCCATCATGGGATCCCCTACACAGAATTCACTGGCGAGAATGTACTCCAAACACAAATGTCAAGACAAACTAATAGCAAACCCCAGAAACAAACAAGAAAATCATGTTTATGGCACAGAACCAGAAAAAATCAGTTGATTTACATGCTATGGATTGTAAGGATATTCAAACTAGATCTAGGAAAATCATTAACAGTCCACCCCTTATAATCACTAAAATGACAGAATAAAATGAAATCCCTAGTACTATTGTTCCAAAAGAGGATATAGAAAGAAAAGAAAATGAGCCGAGATAAAGAACACTCACCGAGACTCCATGTCTAGAGAGATTCAAAGAAGCTATAGAAATCAAGGAGTCTGAATTGGTACATGAACTAAGGAAATTGAATATTGAAATACCACTATTACAAGCAATTAAAGATATTCTAGAATTGAACAAATTAATCAAAATATTATGCATGAAAAATCCTGGAAGGAAGAAACAGTATCCCAAGACTATCAAAGTAGATGGGAAACTTGTTGATTTATTAGCAGGAAAACTATTACTTCCCAAATATGGAGATCCTGGAAGTCTGTTATTTCTGTCTCTATAGGAAATAAGGATGTACATAATGTTTTGATAGATTTGGGAGCTGCTATCAATGTAATGACAAAGTGGATACTCTGAAAACATTACCATTAACGGGTATATAACCTACTAATACCATATTGCAGATGGCAGATCAATTTGTAGCAAAACCAGAAGGAATTATTGAAGATGTGGTAGTTATGGTAGAGTCATGGGAATATCCAGTTGACTTCCTTATATTACAGCCAAAAGGTAAAACATTGGGTTATCCCATTATTTTGGGTAGACCATGGTTAGCTACAGTTGTTGCTTTGATAGATTGCAGTCAGGTGATATGACAATCTCAAATGGTAAGAACTCTAAACAAATTTCCTTATATCCTACTGCACAACCTTTTACCTGATAATCATGAACACTTGTGGGTTTCTTCTCCACGAAAATAATAAGCAAAATTTGTCTTCTTTGGTTATGATCACATTGCAAGATCATGTAAGATAAGTAGAAGAGATGATTAATCCACCATTGGATGAGAACCTGTTGTCTTCGGTGTAATTAGAAATAGTTTCGGAACCCGTGAACTTAGTTCGGAACCTACAAACTTAATTCGGAACCCATGAACTTAGTTCGGAACCAACGGCTATAGTTTGAAACTACACTGATTAATTCGGAACCATGACAACAACAGTTCTCTTTGATTGAAAATTATTTCACTCCGGAGGAATGAGATTTCTCGTGGGGAGAGGATGAATCAGTAGCTTCAGTTTCAAGTACATCAGGAAGTGGTGAAGAATTTCGGAAAGTAGCAGTGACGAGGAATTTGGCTGCAAAGAGATAAGTATCATAATTCTCATTATTGTCTTTTTCCAGTATTTTGTCTCAAGGAACTTTTGGAGATGTTGCTACATACCATATGTTGTTACCACATGCATGTCCATTAAATAATTTAATGAAACCCTTTCCATAAATCAATTCATCACATATTGGAACCAAGCATGTTGAAATTCAACCAGGTAAAACTTTAAACATTAACAAGCTGGTTGAAGGAGGATGAAGAAGCTAAATTGTTTGATGTTCTAAAAAATCATACTATAGATTTTGTTTGGGATTTAAAATATATGAAAGGGATTCATCCAAGTATCTGCACTCATCACATCTATACTGAAAATATCAAACCAGTTAGGCATCCTCAAAGAAGGATTAACCCAACTTTAAGGGATATAGTCAAACAAGAAATTGAAAAACTATTACAAGTAAGTTTCATCTACCCTATCTCAGATAGCCAATGGGTAACTCCTCTTGTAATTGTTCCCAAAAATAATGGAAAATGGAGAATATGTGTTGACTATAGGGAACTAAACAAAGCCACAATGAGATATTATTTTCCCTTACCATTCATAGATCAAGTCCTAGATAACTTTTTCAGCTAAACAGTACTTTTCTTTCTTGGATGGCTTTAGTGGGTAAAATCATATCAGAGTTGTTGTTGAGGATCAGGAAAAAAATACATTTACATGTCCATAGGGAACCTTTTCCTATAGAGTGTTACCACTTGGTTTATGCAATGCTCCTGCAACTTTCCAGAGAGTTGTACTTGCAATCTTTGTTGATCTAACAAATGATTGTGTTGACGTGTGTATATATATATATATGACTTCTTTGTACATGGAGATACATTTGAAGATGCTTTGAGAAATTTGGATGAGTGTTAACAAGATGTGAACAACACAACCTGTCTCTTAGTGATGAAAAATGTTTGATGATGATGGATGAGGGAAATGTATTAGGACACCATATTTCAAAAAAAAAGGAATTTAAGTGGATCAAAACAAAACTAGGATCATTTCAAATTTACCTATCCCTCAGACCCCCACAAATATCAAATTATTTATAGGACATACTAGGTACTATAGACAATTTATAAAATATTTTAGTAAAATTTCTACCCCCATGTTTAATTTTCTAACCAAGGACTATGAATTTCTTTGGGATGAAAAGTGTCAGCATGCTTTTGAAGAAATTAAAGACAAATTAATCAGTGCCCCAATATTGAGAGGTCCTAATTGGAAAAAGTCATTTCATATCTAAACATATGCCTCAAATTATTCCATTGGTGCAGTATTGGGACAGAAAGATGAAGAAGGAAAGATGTATGCCATTTACTATCTTAGCAAGAATCTTACTTCCACTGAAAAGAATTACACCACCACTCAAAAGGAATTTCTTACTATAATTTATACAATCAATAAATTCAGACATTATATTACATGGTACAAGGTATTTGTATACAGATCATTAATCAATTAAGTATTTAATGAACAAACCAATGGTTGGAGGAAGAGTCATTATATGGTGTACTTTTACAAGAATTTGATATTACCATTATAGACAATCCAGGTAAATATAATGTGGTAGCTAATTTTTGTCAAGACTAACCACCATAGGGGAGAAAGATCCAATCAAGGATAAATTTCAGATGAACAACTATTTTCAATCTCAAAGAAATACACCATGGTTTGCTGATATGGAAAATTATCTTGCAACGAGGAAGTTCCCTCCTTCTTTCACTAAGAAAAAAATAAAGAAGTTAATTAAAACCAATTGCACAATTCAAATGGTTAAATGGAATGTTATTTAAGTGTGGTCTGATTTTGTCTTACGCAGTGTGTAAGAGAGGATGAAATCTTTGACATCCTCGGAGCATGTCATAATGAACCAAGTGGAGGACACTATTTAGTAAAAATAACAGCTCATAAGATACGTAGCACTGGTTATTATTGGCCATCTCTATACAAGGATGTGAAAAGATATATCAAAAGGTGTAATCCTTATCAAAGGATGGGACAACCAAATTTCACCAATGAAATGCCTCTTCACCCTCAAGTTGTGGTTAAACCATTTGAGAGATCGGGATTGGATTTTGTTGGTCCCTTTAATCCTCCTTCACAAGGGAAGGAATATATTCTTGTATGTACTGACTATGTGAAAAATAGGTAGAAGTGCAGGCATTGACAAATGCCACTGAGGAAGTAGTTGTTGATTTCCTTTGGAACAAAATTATGATCAAATTTGGAGCACCAAGGAGCATAGTTTCATATCAGGGACCACAATTCATGTCTAATATGATCTAATCTTTCACAAGGTATTACCAAATCAATCATAGGAAGTCATCTCCTTACCATCCACAGTCAAATGGACAAGCTGAAGTAACAAACAAAGAATTGGAGAACATCCTTACCAAAATAATTGAAGCTGGGAGAAAATATTGGGTAAAGAGACTACCTGAAGCTATCTAGGTTTATAATACAACTTGGAAAACTACAACAGGGTTTTCACCATATGAATTAGTCTATGGGAAAAATCCCTTGTTTCCTATAGAATTTGAACTTTAGACATTGAGGACAGCAGTGAAGGTGGGAATTGAGTTAAATGTAGCTCAAAAAGAAAGAATCCTTCAACTCAATGAGTTGGATGAATTAAGGTTGGAAGCACTTCAACAGACAAGAGATGATTCAAGAGAAAAGGAAGCAATGGCATGACATACATATCAAGAAAAGGAAATTCAAAGTAGGAGATTGGGCATTATTGTTTGATTCTAAGTACCAATAGTTCAAGGGCAAATTGAGAACCAGATGGTTGGGACCCTATCAGATTGAGAATATTTTTGACAATGGTTCTATTCAGTTACTTTTCATTTATGGCGAGTGAGAACACTCTTGGTCAATGGAAATAGGCTGAAACTCTATAGGAAGCCTCCCACTAAGAATGAATTTTTGAGGAATATTGAACCAGACAAATAATTTGATCATATGGAAGAACTCAATTCTTCCAAAATGATCAAATAACCAAATGATAGATCCAGAATAAAGGGAAGAAGATGAAAACTAGAAAATGGAATTTTCTTTCCCAAAAATAAAAATAAATATATAAAAGAAATTCTCTCAAGGTCAATTGAAAACCAACAAATGGCGGTTGACCTCTTTTTGGCTAGTTCAAATAAAGGAATTCTTTTGAATTCTAGTTGTCTTATCTAATCATGTTTTGTTCCACTTGTAGGAATGACGAGTCATCATAGCAAAAGGATTACATCATCAAGGATGGTAATTATGTATTTTAACTTATTTAGGGTTGATTAAATATTTGCATGTGTGATGTGACTTAATTTAAAAGTAGGTATGATGAGTCATCTATTTATACATTATGATTACAAGTGTGTAATCATGAAATTGATTTGGATGGAATAAGTGGCAGCATGGTTATCATTAGTAATCATTATTGCAAACATCAAATGAAATAAAGATTGCAAAAATATTTTGAGGAAGGGGCAGCAAATTGAGTTTGTATTACGTAGCAAAAACAGAGAATTTAGAAGTTCTATATCTAAGAACTAAGGTTCCACAAACTAAAAATAGAGGTTCCGCATGCCCAAGTAGTTAGTTCCGTAGCTAAGAAGAAGGTCTACAATCAATTCGCATAAAATCAAAAAAAGAGACAGAACTCAAGCCAATATGGGGATTAAAAAGAAATTAGAACCATAGGAAGATTCCTAACTGCTCACAAACAAAGAAGTAGCATCCATCTTTGAGCATACAGGATGGCTTGAATTCCTGAAGAAATTTTCAAGCCATAATGAAGAATTGGTAAAAGAATTCATCATAAACCTAGAAAAGTCTAGAAAAAGGTGAGAAATGTCTTTATTTATTTTTACGTAAATACTATAAGTAATGTGTCCGGAATTCCCATTGTTCATGTTCCACAACCCGCCAAGGGGACTTTGAAACAACTACTTGAAGTCTTACTGCAAGAAGAAGAAACTGAACCCCATTACATCTATAATACAAAGGAAATCATAAAAGGGGTCAACAGGGCTTGTTTTTCCAAACCCTTTGATAGGTTATCATTTTTGATAGTAAAATATTTAACTGTGATGATCGGTTTGGAGTGCAGTGGGAAAAGAAGTCTTAAAAATGCTCATATATCTAAAGTATGGAGCCACCAAACTTGAATACATAATAAACCTCCTAGGGTTTCTTTTTTATTCCATTCAGACCATGGCTCAAAGGTATTCTTGGGGTGTTGGGACAATTAGGCATCATGGTCTAATTCATTTGATATGCCAGCACCATTTCCTGTTAAAGAAGAATGGAGAAGAAATTTGGGACAAGTTTCTTGGCAAGTTCAAGAAAAACCCTAATATTGTGAGAAGGACAATTCCAGCCCCATTCTGTCCTTCAGCTAATCTAGAAATTTATGCCCTTGTAGAAGGACAGAGGGAAATGGAAAGAGAAAACATAACAAAAAAAGAAGGTCGGTGAGAAAGATAAAAATAGCAGAGCCTTCTATACCTGTGAAGGAAATTCCTTCTTCTACAACAGCTTCAAGGGAGACAATATATGTCTCTAACGGTGATAGCTCACCCACACAAGAACAAGAAAGAATAGTAAGAATAATCTCGAGAAGGAAATTCACTACTGGGCATGTTGAACTTCCCCAGATAAGAAAAAATCATAAGAGGTCAAGGGATACTCTAGAAGGAAGGAGTGCGTAGAAAAGGATGGAAGAGGAAGTTGCTGACATTTTTGGCAACATGGCCATGACTCCACCTAAGCCAAGTCAAGATGAAATGGACAAAGGAGAAGATAGATTTGAAGATCAAGATTTTCAGGAGTTGGCTAAACCATCAGAAGTGCCACATGAAGAAGAAGAGTTGGCATCCAGGATAAGAAGAGGAAAATTTCCTTTGATAGAGGAAGAATGCCCAACTCCTCAAATAGTTTCAGAGGAAGAAGAAAGACAGCAAGTTAAAAGGCTCTGTTCTTGTCTAGAGCAGAGCTTATTATTAGAAAAAGATGAGGAATTGGACTTCCTCAAACTTAAATTGGAACAAAGGGAAATGCTCATTGATGAGCTAACAACTCACTTGCGGCCAGATCGAGGAGTTATCAAAGAACCAAGAAGTAGGCGATAAAAAAGAGGAAGAATTCCATACTTCCATAAAATAGAGTGTTATGTCCACAACCTCTACACAGATCGAGTTAACCTATTTTCCACTCAAATAGCTATGGGATGATATTTGTAGAGAGCTCAGAGAAGCTAAAACATCAAATGAAGAATTAAAGACCAAGATGGAGGAAGAGATGAAGGAAAGAAAAGAATGGGAAGAAAAATTCTATAAGGAGGAAGGAAATAAATATAAATGTCTTGCAAAATTCACATGGTCTGTATTATGAGTGAGAAATTTCTTTCTGCGGGGAGGCCTTCTCTTGCATATAGTGTGTTTTTGGAAGAGCAGTTCATTCGCTGGAATCTATCAAGAATTGCATGTGGGCTTCCACATGAACTACAAGATGAATCTGAATTAATGACACTTACTCTCCAAATTACGAGTAGAAAAATATCCTATGTGAATTTTATCTTTGCAATTATTTGCTAGAGAAAAACATAGGATTTATGATCAACTTGTATGTAGGGGAGAGCCAGCTCAATGCATTTTTCTTTGTTTTGTAAAACCAGATTACATGGAAGGAAAGGGAATCTGAATTTTTATTGAAATCCAGCTCAACAGGCCTCTATATGAGAGCTCACTATGGTAAACCTTCTGCCTTCCTCACACATTTTAGAACTCATGCCTTTGATAGGAGATTCAAGACACATTACCTTGTCATTCTACAAAAGAGTATTGATGCCTTCACCTCCTATGAGGAGGAAAAATTTGAAGATATTTATGAAGGATGCTCAAAGAGGTGGGAACTCCTTATTGTTTCTTTGAAAAGAAGGGAAGTAATTTCCCCTACAAATCTGATCTGGAGTTTAGAGAGGGCCAAAGCATTATGCACAATAATTCCCCAAGTCAATGAAACCTACGGGAAAATATGGATGGGAATGTGAACAAGGCCCCCTCTACTTCTCACCCCCATGTCTCCTTGGCAGAACAGAGAACCTCAAGACCCTACTAAATTTGAAAAGTGGGAGAGGAAAATAGAAAAAGGAGCTAGGTACAATACATCTAAGCTTAAGCATTGGAAAATCCAGTTTCAGCCATTTGATCTGAGCAATCAAATGGAATGCAGAACATATGATCCCATTTTTTAAGAATGACTTTGTAAAGGGACTTACAAACAAGTTTGGGGAAATGATGAGGCCAAAATATGTTCGATTAATGTATAATATATGATCTCATCTTACTCTCTTTTTGATCAAGTTTGATTATATTGTGTGACTTTTAGTTGATCCGATATGAGTTAGGATGTAATTGTCTTTCTTTTGATTGATTTTGATCATAATGTTAAAAGTTCTAAAATTCCTGATGTAGTGTGTGTTTAAATTCAGTTTTGTAATAAAGCAGGTCTAATCAGTCGAGGAAATGAAGTAGGTGGCATTCAAGTATGTTTTTGATAACGTCTGTTCCTACACAGCTTAGTTCCGAACTTCCAAGCTAGTTCCAAAACTCCATCACACAGTCATCATTTAGTTTCGAGATCTTTTGGACTTAGTTCGAAACTCCTGGGACACTACGAAACTCTCATAGTTTTTGGTTCTTAATAATTTCCTATGGTTTTGGAACTTCTCCAAAGTTCGGAACCGATGGGAGTTATCTATTTTAAACCACATCGGAGATTTTGCATCTACGACCCTTTCAATCATGAAGGACGAGAAGATTTCTGAATGCATATCTAGGAGATTTAATCTTATAGCTATCTAATCAACCACCATCTGACTCAGTATCTATTCTAGGCATGATTCGATTTCATCAGAATCATTGAGACAATTGTGATTGTAAAATGTATATAAAATCATACCTATAGTAAATAAAAGAGAGATAGAATGAGATAGAAATAGAACAGAGAAAAGAAATAGACTAAGTACTCAGATCCAATACATTTTGTAATACTGAATGTTTTATCAATAAAATAGCCATTCTGATTTGAGAGAATTATGAGTTGTTAAATCATGATTCAAGGAGGAGCAAGGACCCACTCCCCCAAGGACCAGGATATTCATTTACTTGGTATTTATATTTCTTCAGAAAATATCTTAGATCTGTTAATTTTGTATTTTTTAGTTCTTTCAGTTAAACTTTGTTGTATACTTGTTCCTGCAGGTGTTTAGATAAATTTTTATATTTCTTGCAATTGTTTTCAAGCATTCTAAATTGAGTGTGTTTATTTCCAAAAGCAAGTGTGTTTACTTTCAGAAGCAAGTGTGTTTCCATTCTACACAGTGTGTTTTACTTTCAGCAAGTTTTCATAGTTTGATTTGAATAAGGTTTTACCAAGAATTCCTTAAGACATTAAAGAGATCCCCCAAAAAATAAAAAAATAGCTATAGTCAACTACTAGATCAGTTAAAATACTCTTGTTGCATATAGCTTTAGACACACCCCTGGTTTGATATGACATCAACAAGAAGTTGATTAAATGAAGGGAATGACGACACCCATCAATGTCATGTCATAACTTTTGTGATATTTTTAATCATTTTTTATTTTGTTGTGTAAGAAATCCCCTTTTTAATAATTCTCAGGTGGCTCCATATGGCTTGATCTGACAAGCAATCCTTTTCACCTTCAAGAATACACCTTAAGGAATAGATACCTACATTCATACCTCTCAGAAATGAGTGTCCTCACATGGATTATACCACATATATGCATTGCAGTCCGAGTCGGCCAAGTGTAAAGAGGAGCTAGCAAAATCCTCCATGTGTCTCCTTAGCAACAATATAAAGGTGAAGTCCAGAGGCAGGTTCCCAAATGAGTGCAAGCCCTCCACGTGTTTAGAACCCAAGAGAGTTGCACGATCGCTGAAAATTCTGAGCATGGGAAGGTCCAACGGAACCTTCCATGTGTTTGTTTAGCCCAACTTCAAAGATTAAGTCTAGAGGCGGGACCTCAAATGAGTGCAATCTCTCCACGTTCCCTGGGCCCAAGAAAGTTTCCTTAGCCATTGAAAAATTCTCAGTATAAAGAGGAGCCAAGTGGAATCCTCCACGTGTCTCTTCGGCACACTTTTGATATGGTGCCTAAAAGCAGAGACCCTAGACAAGCATGGTCTCTCCATGTGTCTCAAGCCTAGAAAAGTTGTATCGGTCATTGAAAATTTTTAATAACCAACAAAAGGTGCCATGTGGCTAGGGTCCGAGAAAGTTTGCATCGGCCACTTGAAAATTCTAATCATGGGAAGATCCAGTGGAAACCTCCTCATGTTTCTTTGACACTCTTTCAAAAGTAAAATTTAGGGGCGGGTCCCCAAACAGGTGCAGGCCCTCCACGTTTCTCAGGCCCAAGAAATTCACCTCGGCCATTGAGAAGTCTCGATATAAAGAGGATCCAACGGAAGCCTCCACATGTCTTCTTGGCATAACTCCAAAGGTAAGACCCAGAGGTGGATCCTCAAATAACCACAGCCCTCCACGTGTCTAGGGTTTAACAAAGTTGCACCAGCCATTCAAACGTTTGAGAGTGGGCAGAGCAGCAGAAACCTCCGCATGTCTCCTTAGTATAACTCTAAAGGTCAAGACCCAAAGATAGATCCTCAAATGAGCGCAGCCCTCCACGTGTCCTTTTGCGGGTCTTAGGAATTTACCTTATACTTTCAAGCCCTTTGCCATAATGCATCAAAATATCAAATAGACCCACCATGCCACATCCAATCAGAAAATACCACGTATCCACAGATGTTGGGACAGGATTTATAGAGGAGACACAATCAGGGAAGATGCCCAACAACAAAAAATTTCCCCGTGAGAGAGAATACTATAAATAATACCAAGACTCAATGTGATCCATGACCCAAGGAAACCACTGACAACGGAAACTAAATGAGGGATAAAGTTTTCACTCATCCATACAGGAGATAGAAAATACTTCTAACTATGCAGACTAAGAAATTTTAAATAAAAAAGGGGTGATATTACAATTGAGCACCAACGGTAGATATATAAGATCTTGGTAAAAAGTGGAATGAGATAAATGTACCTTCCTAGGTCATGAAAGGGGTTTTGTATGTGTAGATCAATGTAGGAAAGGGTTCTCCTTTTCAATGGGTTCATAGAGAAATTCCCCATCTTTACATATTGAATTTGGATACAAACTGATTAATGTGGGAAGTTTTCTTTGATTGGAAAGTTGATCAATGCGGGAAGATTTCCTAGGATGCTTTTTATATTTGAATTTTTGAAGGTTGATTGATGCGGGAATCCTTTTACATGGGTAGCCATCCTTCAAGGGTATGATCTACATTTTTAATTTTTTATCTTGATCTTTTACAGATATTCATCCTTCAAGGGATCAATCTATGATTTTAACTGATAGTTGTCCTTCTAGGGAGTAGTCTACTTTTTACTTTTTGATAATTATTTTACATTTTGAATATCTATCCTTCGAGGGATCATTCGATTGTATTTTTATTTTATGATAAGAAGCATCCAATGAATTTTACATACATTTTTGAACTAAGGGAAATACCCTAATAGACCATTTCGGGAGGGGAGAAGATGCGTATATGACCTACACACATGTGCCCCATGTCATGTTTTTATTTGGTATAGGGTAGGTGAATGTAATGATTGTGGGGTTCCTACAAAGGAGGAACTTGTCCATAGTGAAATATGTGATGAACAGAGCCATGGTGCTCATCTTTAAGGTATATTTAGGATAATGACAAATAACCACATGCTTTCAAATCATTACTGTGATAAGATGGATGGTTTGATGGAGTAATAAGATCTTAGATTCTACTATTGTCGTGATGATCAATCATTTAACAATAGAAAGGCCACAAGTGCAAGGCATTCAGAGGTTCCTTTCCAAGTTCACCATTAAGGAAAGAAAGATGGTACGCTCCCGACCCATGATTGTGAGTGATGATGTATGGGTTGATCCAATTAGGGGAAAACTTTCCACGTTTACTCCATTCTAATGTAGTGACATTTTTATTTTCTTTAAGTACAAGATCACCAATTTTAAATTCACACTCTTTAATATCTTTGATATAAGTTCATTTAACGTGTTCTTGATAGACTTGATGATGTTTGAGGTTGTTAGATATTTTTCATCTAATAATTCAAGTTTTGCTAAGCGATCTTGGTGATATTCTTCATCTAGGATGAAGTCTTTAAGGGATACATGAAGTGATGGAATTTGGACTTCAAGAGGTAGGACAACCTCGTGAGTGTAGGTGATTGAATAGGGCATAACTCTTGTGGAAGTACAGATGTTAGTTCAATAATCCCAGAGAGAAAATGGGATTTGTAGATGCCAATTCCTGCCTACATTGTCTATTGTTTTCATAAGGATTTTGACAAGTGTTTTGTTAGAGGCTTCAACCTATCCATTTTCTTAGGGATAATATGGTGATGAAAAGTTGAGTTTGATGTTGAAGGTGTCATAGAGATTTTTAATTTATTTATTTTAAAAATATTTTCCATTTTTGTGACAAGTTTATGGGGAACGTTGAAACGGCATATGATGTATTGATATATGAAGTTGGTGATAGGTCCTGATTTAGTTGAGGTTAAAGGGATAGCTTCAACCCATTTAGTGAAATACTCAATAGTTATGATAATGGAATGATGTTGTTGAGATGATTTAGGATTGATAGTACCAATGAGGTCTAACCCCCATTGAGAGAAAGGCCATAAGTCCTGAGCGGGTTGTAATGCTTGACTGGGGACATGGATGAGATCTAAATGAAGTTGACATTTGACACATTTCTTAATGTATGCACATAAATTCCGATTAATAGCAGTCAATATTACCCTAGCCATAAGACACGTTAAATGACAACATTTCCACTGAAATGACCACCAAAATGCCATCGTGGAATTCTTCAATTTCTTTGATTGATTCATGTGATTTAAGACATCACAATAAAATACCATCAAAATTACGTTTATAAAGGATACCGCCTATGATGAAAAATCGGGTGGTGCATTGAAGAAATGAGCGTTTAGCATTTTGTGATAAGTCATATGGGATTTTACATTCAGAAAGATAGCCATATATCTATTTATACCATAAGTTTGTTAGATTATCATCGATGGTGTTGAGAGAAGGGAGTTGGTTTTGATGTGAAGGATGATCCAGTCTTTCAACAATTATGGATATTTTCTTGTTATCTCTTGATTATTCAGTTTTTAAAGGGATGAGTTCTCCAAGAGAGGCCATGGTGTCTGAAAACTTGTTAGAAGAACACATAATGGTTTGAATGGTATAATGGTCAAAGGTGGTAAGGAGAAAGTCAAAAATAGCTTTATATTTTTGTAAGATTTCATTTTTACATTGATATTCTCCTTTGATTTGATTAATGATGAGTTGTGAGTCTCTATAGATTTCTAAGATATGAACACCTAGGAGAATGGAAGTCGTAAGACCCATGATTAAAGCTTCATATTTTTCCATGTTATTGGTGTATTCAAAGTTGAGTTTGAATGATAACAGAATGGGGATGCCCCAAGGAGGTATGATAATGACACCAGCTCCTCCGCTTGTTGGAATTTAAAACCATCAAAGAAGAGAGTCATTTTGATAGGGATGAATTCAAATTCATTGATATTGTTGATAGATTCATTGGGAAAGTATTCATGAGGGAGTTGATTGTCGAGAAGGGGTGCAAAGATTATGGTCTATGATAGTCCGGACCTTAATGGATTTAAATTCAGTCATAAGCATTAGCCATCGAGTTATACAATCGATATGATAAGGTTTAGAGTACATGGTTTTAAGTGGATTAAATCTAGTGACGACATAGGTCTTGTGATTAAGAAGATAATGACAAAGCTTGGAAGTGGAAAAGTATAAGGCACAACATAGTTTTTCAGCTTTGGTGTAATGACTTTCATAGTCATGGAGTGTGCGGATGATATAGTATATTGCATGTTCACGACCTTGGTTATCATGGTGATCGAGCATGGATCCTAGAGCATGATCTCGAATTTGATATGTACAGATAAAATGGCTCCCTCTCATGGGTTGGAGTAAGCACATGTGGTGATAATATATATTGTTTAATTTTGTTGAAGGATTTCTGATAGTCAAAATCCCAGTGAAAATATACGTCCTTGTGGAGAAGATAATGAAATGGTTGACAATGATCAGAAAGTTGCGATATAAAATGTCGGATGGACTGCAATTTACCTTAAAGGCTACGTAATTGTTTAATATTAGATGGAGGAGGCATTTCAATGATGGCTTTAACCTTTTCTAGGTCAACTTCAATACCTTGGATAGATATGATGAATCCTAAAAAAATTCAATGAGAACACCAAAAACACACTTTTTAGGATTGAGATGAAGGAAATACTGAATGAGACAAGTAAAGATGGATTCAAGGACGTTGAGGTGATCTTTGTGTGATTTTGAATTTCCTAAGAGATCATCAACATAGTCTTTGATAATTTTGTGGATGAGGTCATGAAAAATGTAGGTCATGGCACATTGGTAAGTAGCTCCTACATTTTTAAGACCAAATGGCATGACATGTAGCAGAAGGTTCCCCAAGGAGTGATAAAGGAAGTTTTATGTTGATCTTTAGTGGCAATAAGAATTTGATTTTAACAGAAAATCCATCCATAAGGGAGAGCATTTCATTTTTGTCTATTAGGTCAATGAGCTGATCTATATTTGGAAGGGGGAAATCATCTTTGGGACAAGAAATATTGAGATCCCTAAAGTCTGTGCATATGTGTAACTTGCCCAAGGATTTAGTTATGGGGATGATGTTAGAGACCCATTGTGGATAGTCAATGGGTATGATAAAGTTAGCAGATAAAATGCATTGTAACTCTTCTTTAACAAGGAGAGCTATATGGGGATGCATCTTACGGAGTTTTTGCTTAATAGGTTTAGCATCGGGATATGTGATGATGTTGTGTACGATGATGTTAGGATCAATTATGGGAATATCATTATATGACCAGGTGAAGGCTTGATAATATTTTGCTAAAAATGAGGTGAAGTCATCTAGTTCTTATGAATTTAATGATTGACCAACCTTAACTATGTGAGGATCCTTATTGTTTCCTAAGTTAACGTCGACAGTGGATTCATTGAGGATATTTGGTGTGTTAAATCATAGGTATTTCGAAGGAAGTGATCCTCATCTCCCATATGGGAAAGGATGTCTTGGTCATCATGAAATTGAAGGATATCTACGGTGGGTAAGTCTTCTTTAACCATTTATGGCCAAATAAGAGGTAATGATTTGACAAAGTGACTTGATTGATAAGTAAGTGGTCCTAAGGATATAATATTGACTAAAAAAGTTAGGCGGGATGGATACAATGTTGTCTATGTCCATAGGATCTTCAAGGCTCATAGGTGATGACAGTTCAAGTTCAGTGATATGCATGGATGTAGTGGGTTTGGATGGGCGGAAGCGGGTTTCTCATAGCCCTTGTGCCATATTTCTCATAATTTTTAAGGGAAAGGTATATAATCAAGTCATGTATTACCTGTTCATAACGGCCAAAGCCAAAACCTTTCCACACATAGTGGTGAAGGTACATATGATCTAAACCTAGATTATCTCAGGATTTTAAGTCCAATGTGAAAGGCATGGCACGATGTTGATTGATAGAATGGGATGGAGGATGATCGAGTCCCACATACATAAGTTTTTTGTAGATAAGCAGGACCATAAGAGATAACATCCCCTATGTTAGGCTCATACATGGGTTACTTGTTGGGGTGATATTATTAGGTGAGGAGATGGAGTTGAGCATGAGGATGTGGTACTCCCCCAACGTAAGCTATTGTACAATGTCACGAAGGGAGGAATCATTTGGTAGTTTATATGAAGGAATGTACGTGCTAGTAGATGCTTTGTCGAATGATTCTAATGTGGATTTAGGAATGAGGACCTCATTTGGGTGATATGTCATATAACAATGAGCAAATGGATTTGGGTCTTGTTGGCGAGAAAAGTTTTCGGGTGAAAAAACTTGTGGATTTCTTTCCAACGCTCTGGGAATCTAAGTCCCTCTACTTAACCAATGAATCTGTTATATGTACATGCATGAGAATAATGTGGATTTTTGTGGTGGCCTTTCGAACATGGATCCAACAGAGAATTAGAACATTTGAAAGTGACATAAAGTTGGGGAGAAGAGGAGAGAGAAAGAGAGAGAGAAGAAGAAGAGGAGATGTCATTCCCGATGAATTCCGATGATCCTTGTTGATGGGAAGCTCTAATGCGATGAAGTTTTGAATGTCCCATTGTGCCAAAACTACCCTTGCCTCAACCACTTCTTGGGGTGACTTACTATTTTTAGTAAGCACCCATATAAGAGACTTACTATTTTTAGTAAGTGGTCATTTTTGTTGTTTTCTTCTCTGAACACTCATTTTGGCTTCCTCGTGATCTTCAATGCCCTCCACCTTTTTCTTAGCTACTTTTGATTATGACTTTTCAAGCATAGCAGGTCTATATAGGAAAACTTGCTATTTTTAGAAAGTGTGCTTCCAGTGCTTGATTTACAGAGAAACATACTTTTTTATAATTTTCTTGTCGTTATGATCACACCCTCTAAATTTCACATAGTTTTACCCACTCAAATGCCCGGAAATAAATTTTGAAATTGTCACCTTACGGTGGCTTACGGCATAGAGCTACCATGGCAGCCATTAATGGAGCTTGAAATGTGTATGTCCTGGTTTTTGTCTCTGTTTTGTGACGAAAAAAACTCCATTGTGATAGCTTTTTCATTTGGAGATCATGTGCAAGTTTTTAGCTTGTTTCCATTGCCAGAATGATGGGAAATATGATGAATGTGAGTTGGTGCACGAAGTGAGGATTTTGTTGAAATAATTAATTTTGGGCACCATTGACCTGTGATTTATTGCATTTTGATCAATTTAAAAATGTGGAATTCTATAAAAGATGGCATCTCGATCCGACTTGTATTTTGCAAGATATGAGGATTTTTCGATCAGGTGGCTTCATAGTTATCCGAGTGAAAAATCTCCATTTTATTTTCGTTCTTCATCATTCCACTCCATTTTTCTCTAAGGCCTACATATTTGCTGCATATTCATGGTGTGGAGAGTTTTTTGATCATGATGAAACTGGTTCAGATCAACAATGGAGATCGGTGTCTAAACAAGCAGAAACGTGGCCATGGCATGGAGAGAAGTTGTGAAGAAAAATGAGGGGAAAGAAATGGCTAAGTGCCGATTTAAATTTTCAAATAAATTCACATGGAGTGGCTAGGTGCATTTTTGTGTCCCTGATTTCCCTATTATCCAAAATGAGCCCCCGCTTATTTTGGCTAACTTGTCTTCATTCCTTCCTTCTTTGTGCCTCAGTCAAATTCTTTACACATTTCAGGCACTCAAAATTTTTTGGGTATTGCTTCATCGGATAGAGAATTTTCTCCCCTTTCCGAGAAAGGTAAATAATTCCTCCTAACTCCTTTTATTTTGCAAGTTATGGCCCAAAGTGGAATTTGGAGGGGAAATTTTCCCAAGGCGAGCCCGCGGGAAAAAAATTTAGCACTTAGCCTTTTAGGGAAAAAGGGTAAAAGGGAAAAATAGAGGCATGTGTGCATGTGTACTTTGCTTAATGCTAAATCAAATGGAGCAAGAACTACCACCTAAAATAGTTCTACAATCTAGCTAAAACAAAGCATAAGCACCATCAAGATAAAGAGCTAAACAAGATCTAAACTAACATTATAACTTTGAAAACATAAGATCAAAACTAGCATGCTATTTAAAAATCTCTACTCTCCTAGATTACCAACAAAATGCATGGACCTATTTAGCTCCAATGGTAATCAAAAATTGCTTGTTTGATCTTTAAAGAATGCAAGAATAGGAAGCTTAGCTCTTAACAATGGTGACCTCTCAAGAAGACAAAATGCAAGCTCTTAGTCTCTTTGCTATATGCTTTGCATTTTCTCTCTTAAGAAGTTTAGGTGTAGGTATAAAGGTAGAAGGAGGGCTCCTTATATAGCCCAATGGATAAAGGAAACACTTCATCCCTTTGCATGTGAGATAAAAGTAAAACATGATTAGGAATGGATAAGAATGTTTTATTAAAGGTAACCTTACTTTAGACGTGTTTAATTTATGCTTAGCAAGTCATGGGAGTTGGGGGTGTTTTAATTAATCAAAGATGATTAACTAATAGGTAGATGTAAGCTTATAGAAGGCTGATTAGAGGAATATTAGTGCGATTTAGGCTATTAGGAGGGGATTAAACTAATTAAATATTGATTTATTAGTTAAATCAAGTGAAAGGCTAATTAATTAAAAATAATTAATTAGTCTAGATAAAGGGGTAAATAATTAACGAAGGTTGTTAATTAGGTTGTTAGTTGAGTAGGTGACTTAATCACTCAAATATTGTAATTAATTAATGACAATAAGAGGGAATATGAGTGCTTTTGACGATATGTCGTCGATTTGCGAAAGGGGATAATTAGAGTAATTTAAGTATTTAAATTACTTGAGCATAATTATGGGAATCTACAAGGCATATCCCCACCGGACAATCACATGATGCCATGTGTCTGTCACCAGTGGGGAGTTGGGGCGGCAGAGTATTTTTGGAAAATTTTCCAATTTCACAAAAAGGGCATAATCATCGTTTGGACCCGCGGATCAACCAAAGGGTGCCACGTGGCAGTAGAGGTCAGGCCAACGGAGATTTTTTGGGAAATTTTCCCAATTTGAAAAAATATGGAAAAGTTCAAATTTTGGCCCGCGAACCTTAATTTTGCCCTAATTTCGCTTGTTTTTCCCTAAATCTTCAGAGGGCCATATCTTTTGATCTAGAGCTCAAATTTTCATATTTTTTTAAATTGGAAAGTTTTGAAATTCTCCACATGATGGAATATTCAATTTTGATTTTTGAAGGGGTTTGGTGGGAGAAAAATGAATAAATGTCTCTGGCATGGGAAAAAATGTAAAACTGGCCCCCAACCACCAAAATCGATGAAGTATGGCGCTCTTTTCTTCTCCAGCATGGCCAAATACATCGAAAAATAGATTTTGAGGGTACCCTTGCTGTTTTAATGAATCTTGTTAGTGGTTGGAGATCTCAAATCAATTTTCCCACATTTTTACCTTTCCCTCGTTCTGCTTCATCGTTAAAAGCTAGTTTGGCTCATTTGTAAAGGGTTGGACATTTTTGTTCTAGCAGACTCCCCTATTTTCCTTGGAACATGAATTCATGGAGTTTAAGGCCTCTCATTGGAACCACAATACATTTTTACCTCCTTTCCATTGTAATGCATCGTATCAAAAACTGGGAATGATAAAGCATGCTCTGTGAATGAATTTTCAATCCTTTCTTGTGTTTATTGTTTCCTTCTGATCCTTCATTACATTTTGGTAATTTGTGCATGTTCTAGTGTTGCATTCTTATGATCTGTGTCTATTTGCAAAAAATGAAGGTCCATCACTCCTTTGGTGTATCACCATTTTTACTTAGTTTTGTTTCTTTTTGCATCTTTTAACTCTGTCTCCTTGGAATCTAGAGTAGGATTTAGCATTGAACCTCTGTAAAATTCATGCATACACCTAAACAGAGGGGTAAGAACCAACTTTCTCTAGAGAGTTTTCTCACCTTGCAAGGTCCCACACCTTGGAGAAAACTCAATGTTGTGCAATCACACTAAATGACCCAATTCTGGACTGCATATCTGAAGGTCATTTAGGGGGTGTTGTAGATTTGCACTAACAGTTTTGGCATACCCGGTGGGACCTTAGAGGTCTTCATCTTCATTACAACAAATTTGATGTGTAATTGTTGTAAGTTTCTTGCTTGAAAGATCCTGATTTGTATATCTGGTGACTCTAAAAGGATAAAATCAACTAGTTTCAACAGTCTAAGCTTGAAGATTCATGAGAAGGATCCAAACAAGGTTAAGGACTAGAGAAGAGGGATTGTTTAACTATCTACAATTATCCCTAGAAAGAGGAGAAAGAGGAAGAAGGATTCAAAGGTCTCCATCTCCACCAAACAGAACTCTATCAACTCCTCCACCTGGTAGACCTTTCATCCAATCAACAAGGGTTCTCAGGACAATCATAATGGCACAAACCAATCCTTATGTCAACTTTACTGGCAGAGCCCACTTGCTCTCAATGCACAAAACCCAGTTCCAATTGCAGCATTGAAGAACATCCCATACTTTACTGGAGAAAATCATACCAATCCTGGTGATCATGTCAAGGACATTGCTAATGTTTGTGCAATCCATGAGATTGTTGTCAAATTGCTGGCATCTTCAATCAAAGGGAAAACATTGCAATGGTTCAGGAGCCTTGAGGCAAGATCTATCAAAAATTGGAACCAGTTGTGCATAGCCCTCCATAACCAATTTGGAGAGAAAGGGGACAACTTGTCTCTATTGGAGCAACTGACAACTATCAAGAGAGCTCCCAATGAGCAGCTAACATACTTCAACTTCAGATTTCAAAGAATATGGGTTAGGATCCCATTAGTAGTGAGGCCAACAGCTTAAGGTACTCTCTTATACTTTCTCAAAGCTTTAAATCCTGACATTTCTATGTTGATCCAATCCATGGGAGGTGCAACTCTACCTGCAGCTTACAACATCGTCATTAGGGCTGAGAATTGTTTGATCCAAGATGGTAAACTTGCACCTAGACCTCCTATGCCCTTATGTCTAGAGTTGGGAAGATCAAGTACTAGTCAAGCACCTACTTTAGCTCCTATTCCCAATCCTAGAAATCATATTTCAAATGAAACTTCTACTTCATCCTCTAGTGCCTCAAATGAGCTTCAAGAAGTTATGAAACAATGGAAAAATTTGGGCAATGAGCTGGTTACGCTCAAGAGGTAGAAAGCTCAAATTTTTAGGCCTTCTTATCAGCCTCAAACTCAACCTAATATATAGCCATATCAGCCTAATAGGCCACCCAACCCAGCTGCAAATCAAAATCAAGTAAGGCCTCCTACCAATAGACCATTTCAGCCATATAACCCTAATGTTGCATCTACCTCTAAAGCCTTAGTTCCAGTGTAAAATAATATAGCTCAAGAGTATGATTGGTGTTTCCCATGCAATGAACCTCACAACCAATCTATGTGCTTTAATGGTGCTTTGAACCAAGATTTTATGGTGACAAAAACTGGTGTAGAGAGTGAGGCAAGTCAAGAAACAAACCAACAACAAGGGACATCTCAACAAGATACAACTCCAAATGAGACTACACTTGTGAATTGGCAGGCTGAAGATTTTTGTGGTATGAATCAAACACCTTCTCAAAGTGTAGCAGCTAACACATGGTCAAAGAAGAGGAATATTGGTGAAGGGAAGTCATTAGATCCAAGTGATTCACAACCTTCCATCACTCCACAAGGTGTTGGCAAGAAAAATGTAGTTCCAAATGTGCAAGGACAGCCCAAGCCACCTTCTAGACCAGCTCAAATGCCATATGTTGTAGCTCATTTACAAGAAAATAATGTGTAGACTAAAGGGTAGCAAAGAGATGGTTCATCCCCATTTAACATCATTGAACAAATGAAGAAGACCAATGTGAACATATCCATGTGGGAGTCACTGTCCATCCTAGGACAAAGGGATCTATTACAAGCTTCCATGAAGAATTGGTCAACCTCAAATCAGCTAACTCATATGTAAGAGAAGGTACTCACAAATGCTACTCAGCCTAAAAGGAATCATAGAGGACAACAAGGTAAAATTTTGAAGGCCCCTCCATTATATGTTTCATTGATCATTGGGGATAAACTAGTACATACTTGTATGATTGATTCTGGGGCAAGTAGTTCCATGATGCCCAAGCAAATAGCTGATCAACTGGGCCTTCAATATGAATTCATGTCCAAGGGGTGGTGTAATTAGATGGGATAGCAGTAGCAATAGTTGGGGTAATTAAAGATTTGAACCTTACTTTGCATGCATGCCCCAATGTCACTGTTTTGCAAGATGTGTCGGTGATAGATTTTCCACCACTCTTTGCCATATGTTTGTCAAGGGATTTCATATCTTGAATTAGAGGCTACATATCTGCTGATTTGTGACACATGCTATTTAGGACAAGGTATGGAGCCAAGGCCACAATCAGGTCTCGAACCTATTGTAAACTTTCACATTGAGCCTCATACTCCAAGCCTAATCGATGTCGATTGTTTAGCGTTTGATCAAGAGGATAATCCAAGCACACATGAAGCTGACACCAAAGTTGGAAGCATTCCAGATTTGACTTTTGATGAATGGGAAAGCAAGGTACATGTTTTTTATCCCTACAAGGAAATAGAGGAATCTGAACTAGGAGTCTATAACATGCATGAAGAAAATCAGCCTCTTCCTAGCATCACCAAGCTAGACCATAAAGATGACAATGAGGTATGGCAGTTGTTCTTTGATGGATCAAGAAGTAGAAAAGGTGCAGGAGGAGGAGATATGCTTTTTTCACCTCAAGGCATTAAATTTTATTCAACTTTTAGATTTCAGTTTGCATGTTCTAACAACACTGCTGAATATGAAGCTTTGATACATGGATTGCATTGGTCAAGGAAGACAGACATCAAAAACTTACAAGTCTTTGGTGATAGTGAGCTTATTGTTAATCAAGTTAAAGGACAGAATGCTACCAAGAATAACATGCTCAAGAGTTATAAGAATAGGGTGTGGAACCTCATTGAGGATTTTGATGGTTTTGGCATCGACTCCATCCCTAGGAAAGAGAACCAAGCTGTTGATAGGCAGCGTAATTGGAGCAACTTTTGATGTTGTGTAAAGTATCAAAAGAAATAAAATGTAGCCAAACATCCATGTGATCATGAGGCCATCAGTGCCAAACAATGATGCAAGTTGGCAAGTGTTTGAGAGTGACCAACAAATCATCAACTTCTTGCAAGAGGAAGCTGAGTTCTCAGCCAAAAATCAGGAAAATTTAGAACAGCAGTATGGTGATCAAGTGGTATAGCTGAGAACCAATAAATTTCCAAAAGGACTTGTGACTCTAAAGTCTATCTTCAATCCTAATGATCAATTTAGGAAGGAGAAATAAAAAATCCAAATAAAGGGAGAGGATTCAGATCCCATCTTAGTTGGAGAAGGCAAGTCACTTCAAATTGGTAAAGTGGCAACCGAGCAAAAAGGAATGAATTCATGCAACTTTTCCAAGAGTTCCTAGATGTATTTTCTTGGAGCTATGAAGACTTGAGAGGTTTCAATCCCAAACTAGCTCAACACACAATTGAATTAGATCCAAGTGATAAGCCCATCAGGTGAAAACATAGACCGGTCAATCCACACATTGAGCCTCTCATGAAGAAGGAATTGAATAAGTTAATAGAGGCAAGTATCATATTCCCCATCAAACATTCAAGCTAGGTCACAAACTTGGTTCCAGTTAGAAAGAAAAGTGGAGAAATCAGATTGTGTGTAGACTTTATAGATTTGAATAGAGCATCCCTCAAGGATCACTACCCACTTCCTTCTATGGAGCAGATTTTGCAAGTTGTTTACTGGCCCTGAGAGGTTTTCATTGCTAGATGGTTATTCAGGGTATAATCAGATCATGGTAAAGGAAGATGATCAGTTCAAAACAACCTTCACCACCAAATGGGGAACCTATGCATATAGAAAAATTCCATTTGGGTTATCTAACGCCGGAGCTACTTTCCAAAGGGAAATGGATATGGCGTTCAAGGGATTGATCAACAAAATAGTGCTGATATACCTAGATGATATTACTGTATTTTCTAAAAATGCAGCAGACCATCTCTTTCATTTGAGACAAGTTTTCCAAATATGTAGAAGATTTGGGGTATCCTTGAATCCCAAAAAATGGATATTCCTGGCTCATGAAGGCAAACTCCTAGGCAATATTGTTTCCAAAGAAGGGTTAGTAATTGATTCATAGAGGGTTGAAGTAATAAATCTTTGCCATTACCAAGACATAAAAAGGCTCTTCAAAGTTTCTTGGGAAGAATCAATTTTGTTCGAAGATTTGTTCCAAACTTTGCAGCCCTTGTCAAGCCAATAACTATGATGTTGAAGAAAAGTATGGAATTCAAATGGACACTGAAGGTAAGGAAAGTTTTGAGGCAATCAAAGAAGCTATCTCATGGGCTCTAACTCTCATTAACCTAGATTTCTCCAAAGACTTCATCCTTTATGCATTTGGCGGTGATGATACAATTTCTACAATTTTAGTACAACAGAACAAAGAAAATGCAGAGCCAATTGCCTTCTTTAGCCAAAGCTTGGAGGACTATGAAGTAAGGTATTCCTTCATTGAGAAGCATGTTCTTAGTGATTAGGAGCTTGAAGAAATTTAAGCATCTAGTTTCAAACAACAAGGTTCAACTGTTGGTTTCTCATGTGGGAGTTAAAGACTTCCTCCTCAACAAAGATCTAAATGAAAAATGTGCAGGGTGGATTACTCATGTCATGGAGTATGACATTGAGATCAAAGTCACCAAGATGGTCCGAGGAAAGGGATTGTGTGAGCAATTGGCCTTGAACCAATCAATTGAAGCAAACAAAGAGAAGAATGTTGTTTTGGTGTTGCAAGATAGCCAAGAACAAAGAGATGTTCAAGAAGAAAATGGTGGTGTGCTCACTCCTTGCTAGACCCAAGACATAATGCACTTATTAAAAATAGGTATATGCCCTCTAGAGATGAACAAAGCCAAAAGAAGACACTTCAGATTGCAGGCTATTCCATATGCACTTGTTAATGGTGTCTTGTTTAAAAAAGATATCAATGGAGTGTTGTTGAGGTGCATTAGGACAAATCAGATTGAGAAAATGTTATAAGAGTTCCATAATGGATCAGCTGGGGGTAATTTTGCTCCAAGAGTGACAGATCTCAAAATCATGAAGACTGGTTATTATTGGCCCAAAGTGTTTAGTGATTGTTATGCATGGATCAAGAGGTGCAAGAATTATGCATTCTTCACAGGCAAGGAGAGGTTAGCAGCACTTCCATTGCACCCAATCTCAGTTGACCATCCATTCATGCAATGGGGTTTGGAATTCATTAGAGTCATTAATCCAAACTCAAGCCAAGGGAAAAAATGGGTTCTAATAGAGATAGACTACTTCACCAAATGGATTGAGGCGGTGGCACTCAAAGACGAAAAAGAATCTAGTATTCTAGACTTTTATGAGGGGATAGCAACCAAATTTGGTATACCTACCACTATAATATCGAGATAATGTGTTGGTATTCATAGGATCAAAGGTAAGCTGAATGGGCTGTTAGAAATGGGATCTATTTGAGCACTTCATCAAACTATTACCCCCAAGGTAATGGACAAGTTGATTCCACAAACAAGAATCTATTAAGGATCATCAAGAGGAATCTTGATGAAAATCAGAGGACTTGGCACACTAAGCTCAAATCAGCTCTATGGGCTGATAGGATAACTCCCAAGAGATCTACAGGTAACTCTCCATTCAGACTTGTTTATGAGAAAGAGGCGGTTTGCCTATGTCACTTGAGTTGACTATGTCACTTGAGTTGCCAACATTGGAACTCATGAAGCAATTGGAATTGTTAGAGTTTGAGCCCATGGAGGTTAGATATGTAGAACTGATGGAACTCTAAGAAATCAGAGAGCATGTAGCCCAAACAATGGAGAAGGACCAAGCTTTAATCAAGAGAGGCTTTGATAGGAAAGCTAAGGCTAGAACTTTCCAAGTTGGAGATTTTATGTTGAAATGGGATGCAGAATGAGCAAAGCCAGGAAGGCATTCAAATTTTGATTTTATTTGGAGTGGCCCCTACATAGTCACAAAATGCAAGAACAATAATGCCTTCCAATTGTCTACATTGGATGGTGAGGAACTATAGATTCCAGTTAATGGAATCCATCTAAAGCATTGCTACTAGAAGGGAAACTTCTCACCTTGTACATATTAGCTTAGATTTTCATTCCTCCAAGTGCTTATGCACATTGTTTTACTTAGATTTACATTTCCCTAAGTGCTTTGGCACAAGTTTTGTTGCCCCAAGGATGCATATTTTACAGATCATGTTCCAGGTTAAAGTAATTTTCTACTCTCACAATATTCATCTTAGAGATTTTCTAATGAATTGAGAGTAACAAGCAATTAAGTTCATGACTCCATTGCCCAATGGATTGCTTTAGACAACTGGTCACTTCATCCAGCATGCAGATAACCCCTCTGAGTCACCAAAATTGTTATCCAAAATGAGCCCCCTACTTATTTTGGCTAACTTTTCTTCATTCCTTCCTTCTTTGTGCCTCAGTAAAAAAATTTTACACATTTCAAGCACTCAAAATTTTTAGGTATTGCTTCATCAGATAGAGAATTTTCTCCCCTTTCTAGAAAGGTAAAGAAGTCCTCCTAAATCCTTGTATTTTGCAAGTTATGGCTCGGTGGAGTTTGGAGGGGAAATTTTCCCAAGGTGGGCCCGTGGGAAAAAATTTGGCACTTAGCCTTTTGGGGCAAAAGGGTAAAAGGGAAAAGTAAAGGCACATCCCCGCCGGTAATCACATGATGCCACGTGTCTTATCGGCGGAAGGAGTCGGAGTGGTGGAAGGAGTTTTCAAAATTTCCGAAGTGATGAAAAAGTGAAAAGGTAAAAACTTGAGCCACATCTCCGTGTCACATCGAAGGTGCCACGTGTCCACATCAGCAGTGGAGCGGTGGGGCCGCAGAGTATTTTTGGAAAAATTCCAATTTCACAAAAGGGGTAGAATGATCGTTTGAACCCGTGGATCAACCAAAGGCACCATGTGAGCGGAGGTTGGGCCAAGCAGAGATTTTTTGGGAAATTTTCCCAATTTGAAAAAAGAGGGAAAAGTTCAAATTTCAGCCCGCGAACCCTAATTTTGCCCTAATTTCACCTGTTTTGCCCTAAATATTCAGAGGGCCATATCTTTTGATCCAGAGCTTAGATTTTCACATTTTTATATCATTGGAAAGCTATTAAAATTCTCCACATGATGGACTATTCAATTTTGTTTTTGGTGGGGTTTGGTGGGAGAAAAATGAAGAAATGTCTCTAGCATAGGAAAAAATGTAGAACTGACCCCCAACCACCAAAATTGATGAAGTATGGCACTCGTTTCTTCTCCAACATGGCCAAATGCATCAAAAATGGATTTGTGAGGGTGCCCTTGTTGTTTTAATGAATCTTGTCGGTGGTTGGAGATCTCAAATCAATTTTCCCATGTTTTTTACCTTTCCTCGTTTTGCTTCATCGTTAAAAGCCGATTTGGCTCATTTGTAAAGGGTTGGACATTTTTGTTCTTGCAGACTCCCCTCTTCTCCTTGGCATGTGAATTCATGGAGTTTTAGGCCTCTCATTGGAACTGTAATACATTTTTTTCCTCCTTTCCATTGTAATGCATCGTATCAAAAACTGGGAATGATAAAGCATGCTCTGTGAATGAATTTTCAATCCTTTCTTGTGTTTATTGTTTCCTTCTGATCCTTCATTACATTTTGGTAATTTTTGCATGTTCTAGTGTTGCATTCTTATGATCTGTGTCTATTTGCAAAAATAGAGGTCCATCACTCCTTTGGTGTATCACCATTTTTACTTAGTTTTGTTTCCTTTTGCATCTTTTAACTCTGTCTCCTTGGAATCTAGAGTAGGATTTAGCATTGAACCTCTATAAAATTCATGCATACACCTAAACAGAGGGGTAAGAACTAGCTTTCTCTAGAGATTTTTCTCACCTTGCAAGGTCCCACACCTTGGAGAAAACTCAATGTTGTGCAATCACACTAAATGACCCAATTCTAGACTGCAAATCTGAAGGTCATTTAGGGGGTGTTGTAGATTTGCACTAACATTCCCTAACCTTGAGGATGTGAGGGACATAAATTTCCATGGTGTTCAAGGTGATGACATGTGTCCTCGATCATACGGCAAGGGATTTTCTTGAAAAATGCACCTAGGGGCTGAAAGTTAGTCACGTGGGTGTCTAAATGACTCCTCATAGGGATTGGGTGAATTTTTCCATGTCGATGTCCCCCACCTTAGGGACATAAGGGACATCAGTTTCCACGGTGGTCTTAGAGCTGACACGTGGCACCCGATCCGACGGCAGGGAATGGATGCTCCAAAAATGCACCTAGGGGCTGAAAGTTGGTCACATGGGTGTCCAAATGACTCCCCATAAGGGTTGGGCACATTTTCCAAGGTTTGATCTACTCCACCTCAATGACATAATAGACATCAGTTTCCATGGTGGTCATGGGAGTGACACGTGGTGCTTGATCCAACGGCAGGGGAATGTATGCTCCAAAAATTCTCCTCGAGAGATGAATTGTCAAGTCTAGAGGTCACATGAGGGTCTAAGACGTCATATGAGGGCTGATATGTCTTCAAGCAAGCTAGGTGCACTTTTATAACCTTTATTTCCCTAATCTTGAGGGACGTCAAGGACACAAAATCCAACCAGCTCTGAGTGCGACACGTGTCCTCCCAAAAATTGGCTAAGTCTTGAACTTGTGACAGTGATAACTTGAGCTCCCGATGGATGTTTTTCAGAAAAAAATTATATGATCCTCACTTGTAAATATCCTTTGTAATCCAATGGTGGGTGTCTCATGTCTTTATTCTTCCATTTGATCCCTGAAAAAAGTGGATTTTTGATTTGGTACTCCACTTGTGCTTGAGAAAAACTTCCTGTAGACCTAATGCACCAAAGTGTTGTGAAAAATATTATTTCACCATCATGTAGGTATTGGAATTACCTTTTTGGTGATGTTTTTTTACTTCTAACTCCATCCAGAGCTCTGAAATCTTCTTCTAAAGCCCAACAATTGTTTTAGGCCTGTGAACTGCCTAGGCTTATGAACCCTATTTTTACTCAAATTGCTCCAAGTATTTCAAAAATTCCCAAGCCTTCCAAAATTATTTCCATGATGTTCTAAGGTATTCCATTCACCTCCATGTTGAATTTTTCCTTCTGTTCCGCTCAGGGGTTGATCCAATCCTAGAAAGGCCGGCGATAGCCATTATCTATACTATCATAAGATAGTGTCTTTTCGTAACTTCCTAAGATCACCTAGGTGGAATTAATAGACTTTCCTATATCACCTAGAGGACAAATTTGACATAAAATAGGGGGTAACTAGACTAAGAGATTTGGCTTGGGGTGCCTGGGAATGATAAAACATGAAAAAAATCAGCACACAGGGGTATAGTTGTCGTGTTTGGAAACTTCCAATTTCCTTGTTGTACATTTGCACGAAAAAACTCGACTCTAGATTGGGAACATGACATGGACTAAGTGAAGTGAAGACATGACATGGGAATCCATGAATCTCAATTTTAGACCATATAATTCATTGACCAGTGCCTTATCCATTGGGCCCTGCGGAGTCATGTACAACCTACAACAAGAGAGAGAAGAAGGAAACACACATCCACATGAAAAGGATGGAAAGGAAAAAATTCAAACACAACAGAAGGGAAACACACGCAATATAAAGGGAAACATATCTAACAATCACCTATGGTGCAGTGGCTGAAGCACTTTCCATTTCTCAAAAGTTACCCATGAGTGGGAAACATTGAATGATGTTGTTCTACAAAGCCATTGATTGGTTTGAGAAAGTACCCTCCCCTCCTCAATTATTTATGGAATCCATGCAATTACATGATTTTCCTTTTACTTTATAGGAGTGAGTCCATGTGAGCTTCTTGATGCTCGGGTCATTGCTTGGAAATTCCACTGCTTTCATGCTCTTTAAAATAAATTTCATCATGCCAGTTACATTCCATGTTTATCCATATAGTTGATTCTCCATCGAGCATCTCATCACTGCCCCAACACTGATTTTCATTCCAATTCCTTGAATTTTCTGAGTTACCTTCTTTCCCATGTCTATACTCATTGACATCTTTTCCATGAGAAACCTCGGACTTATCATTTTCCATTACTCCACTGTGAGGTGCTTGAGTATTGACAAAAGGGTTAGATGTGATCTCATACTTGTCTTGTATGTCCATGGAACGAGTAAAGAGATCAAGAATCAGCTTAGGGTTTTCCACAACTTCTATTATAGCCAAAATTTCTTACACAGAGTTATGCTTCGTAATTTCCTGGAACTCCTCTTTGTACGCCTTTGAAGAATCTTTATTTGGGAGCTCAAGGAAACTATCTGGAGGGATTACCTCATCATCTTGGGAACTGCTGCATTTTATCACTCCTTTTTCCAGAGGAGCTTTAACTTCAAAGGCCTTAAAACTCCTTGCTTTAGTTTTTTCATCATGGAAATATTCTTCCTCTTCAAATGGGAAAGAAAATATCTCCATTTCGTTATTGCATCCATCAATCATTAGCTCAAAAGTGACATCATACTTTTCAATATGGCCAACCTTCACATTGGTTAAGGCTTCCAAATCAGCTTCACACTTGTCTTGCAGATTTGTGGCTTGCATCAGGAGCTCAAGACTAATCTCAGGGTCTTCTGTTTCTTTCGCAATTCTTAGAAGTCCTTATATGGATATTTCTTTCAAGCCTTTTAAAGGCTCATCACAAGCTGATTTTTTCTCTCCATAGATGGCCTGACTAATATCATCTTCATCCCCAAATGGGAATAAGAATAACTCCTCATCTTGGAAAATCATATAGGATGATTTTTCTTCTTGAAAATCATCAATAACCATCTCCTCTTCCTCGTGGTCTGCATCATCTGGCAATTCTGGGCTGCCCTCTTGTAACTCGAATCTCCTCAATGCTTCTTCAAAATCCAAATCTCTCCAAGAAGGCATATCTAGCCCTATCAAGATGGGAATATCTTCTTCCTCCTTAGTTGTCACCAAGTGATTCATCTACCTGGTATTTTGGTACAAAATGTTAGCTTCTGGGCTTCTAGAATTTTCACAGTATACCTCATCTTCTTTTCTAGAAGCAATTTCTCCATGTCTCCCTTCACTAGTATGGTTGCGAATGACCAATTCATCTAAATTTTACCTCCCAAGTCTTGGAAAAAACTTCTACTCAACAACATTTTGAATGAGGTTGGGACATCTACTACCAGAATTGTCATTTGAAACTTTCTTGTCTAGAAATCTAGTGAGAGCCACCTGTGCATCTTTGATCTTCCCTACAAGTGGGACCTCTTTTGACTCCAAAGAGTAACAAGAGCCACTGGGTGGAATCATGGTAAGTTTGAGAGCATTTAGCAACCTTCAAAGGCATCACATTATCTGAAGCACCAGAATCTATTATGCAATTGTTTAGTACATATTCTCCAACAAGAAGGGAGACATAGAAAGGTTCAACTTTATCGGTCTTTGATGCACTCAGAGAAATAATGTTCGTGAGGGAGGTGTAGGTGGGTTTGGTAGTATTCCTTTAGGTCGATGAGCTACATCATTGGGTGTTAGACTACCATTCTTGATGTATTGAACAAACCTCTCGAACTGTTCAGGATGGGTCTATAAATATTGATTTTGGTAATCTACACTTTGGCTTTGTTTGCATGTTCTATGAAGTCAAAGGGAGTAGATGTGGACAAGGGGGGTGAAGGGACTGATTTTGGAGTCTGGATAGGCTTAGGAGCAGGATTTGATGTTTGAGGAATGGAGGGTACTTTGAATGGCACACTAGGAGCTTTCAAGGTATTATATTTTGTAGGAGCAGATTTAGATTTAGAAATGGAAGAGGGATTGGAAGACTTACTTGGGATTATGGGGGCCTTCTTACTTGCTATGGGATCAGGCTCCAACAATGCAGACTTCATGGAAGATGGAAGTGGGGATCCTCGACTGATTATTTTGTTTTATGGAGTCACCACAGGAGGATCATCAACCTTCTTTTTCTTAGTAGTAGTGGAGGAAGAGGATCCTTTCTCATAATGAGAATGAGTGAATACCGCACATGAGAAATTGGGTGCATATTCTTCATCTTCTTCATCACATCTAGAATACTCACAGAATCTGATTTGTGTATTGTTCTCAAACTCATCATTTTATAGGAAATCACCACCTTCACTTTCTTGTTCAATCTCTTCTTCACTTTCTTGAAATATGTAATTTATGTTCATGGGTGGGGCCTCCAAGGCGAGCCTTTGGGGTGCTCCTACAATCTGATTTATGTTGCTTCTTTGAGAAGATACTCATTCAAATAATTCCCTCTTCAAAGAGGCCATCTCATTCACCAAATTTTGTAGTGATGGATTGGTTCTCTCATCTCTAGGATGTTGGGCCTTGCCCTTTGATGGATTCTTGATCTTCCCTAAGAGGATGAGATCATCATCAAGTTCAATGGCCATCCTTTGTGCTTCTATAATGCTCCTTGGTTGGGATCTTCGTAGAAAGATCCCTACTTCTGATGATTGAGCGTTGATAAAGAATCTCTTGACATTATTTTGAGAGGTGAATCCTCTTCGGGTATCTGTGAAAGCAATCGTTTACAATGAGCCACAAAGTCTCTCATGGTTTAATTTTCTCCTTTCTTCATTTGAACCAATTGCAGTAGTGGTCCCGATAGTCTTGATTTATTTAAATGTCTCGTGAAGGCATCATTGATGTCATTCCAACCCGTGATGGACTAGGGCAGGCGGGAGGTAAAAGCATTCTCCTTCTTTTTCTTGGAGGGAATCTATGAGAAGTCTCATAAAGCAACATCTTCATGTTGGACACCAAGAATTCCACATGATGTCGTGAAGGCAATGATGTGTTCTTCAGGATGTTGTGTTTTGTCACCTTTGAACTTTGGAAAGTTCTTACGGGAACTTGTTGGTAGATCGTGGAGAGGTGGTTCAAGAGAAAGTGGGCTGTATTCCTTCCCCATGGAACAATGGGTTGAGGTCTTTCTTCTTCATCTTCCATTTTCGTTTCGTTTCTTCTCTTGCTTCTAAAAATTCTTCTTCTTCTAGGAACTCAATGACCAATGGTGGTTGAAAAATGGGAGAATTTGAAGGGGGAGTATCAATAGGAGTCTTGACAGGATTTCCAAGTGAACTGTTTGAAGATTTGGATGGAGAGGAGGCTTGAGAGAAGAAGTATGGATTATCTCTAATTCATTCTTGTTGATTTTTCAAAGCCTCAAAATTGAATCAACAACACCTCTCAACTTGTTCAACTGGTGTATCTTCCTTCAGCCAACTTTTGGAAACTTTTGTAGTGGGAACATGAAATGACATCGTGGAATGTGAAAAGTCGCATGGAGAAATCAGTAGTGTATCTTTTGGCAACGGACTTTTATGAACTCTTTTTTTTTTTTTTCAATATTTATTTTTTTAATAATTTTCAGACTTTGCGGTCATATATTAGGTGAATTGTTGTTAAATCTTCCCACGTGGGTGCAGAAGCTGTTGGTGAGAAAATTTGTCAGTGGAAAAACTTTGGATTTCTTGCCAACGCTCTGGGAATCTAAATTCCTCTACTTAACCGGTGCATCTTTTGCATATGCATGCTTTGGAGAAAATGTGTATTTATGTGGTGGCCTTTCGACCGGGGATCCAACAGGGGCACTCCACTGACCTTGTGACAAAGCTAGCAATCTCTTGCTAGGGAAGACTTTGTCTGAAGAGTGGGAAAGGGGAGTGAGAAAATGGGTAGGATAACTAATGTTGTACGTAGAAAATCAGATTCCTGCACACACACTAGTTAGAAACTTCAGCACATGCATTTATGGGAAGAAACAACTTTGTAAATAACAACAAGACCAAATAGAATTGATGATCACAAAGTATCAAGAAACCCCTTAGTCAAATAAAGCTAGAAACACCTTGTTTTATTGATCGCTCAAATCAAAGTTGTACATAATGTGAGAATGGAAGAAATTTGAGAGTGAAGGAAAGTAGAAGAAAATTGTCTCTCCTTTGCTTTCTCTAAGTACAATGCACTCTTGAGTTTACAAGATCAATCGCCAACCCTTTCAAATGGGAATGAATTTACAATTTATAGAATAGAACTGAATTCTCGTATTCCTCATGACCCTCCATATGCCTTATTTCTAACTTTAGACTATTCGTATTCCTATCAAATATTTAAGTCCCTTTTATAAAATCAAGGTGACTTAATTTACATTATGTTTCTAAAGTCACTTTTAAGTGACTTAAAGGAATATCAAAAAGTGCAAACCCCAATGAAAAATTAGAACATTTGAAAGTGAGAGAAAGTTGGGGGAAGAGGAGAGAGAAAGAGAGAGAACAAGAAGAAGAGGAGATGTCGTTCCCGATGAAGTCTGATGATCCTTGTTGATGCGAAGCTCTAATGTGATGAAGTTCTGAATGTCCCATTGTGCCAAAACCACCCTTACCTTGACCACTTCTTGGGGTGACTTACTATTTTTAGTAAGCACCCATATAAGAGACTTACCGCTTTTAGTAAGTGGTCATTGTCATTGTTTTCTTCTTTAAACACTCATTTTGGATTCCTCGTCATCTTCAATGCCCACCGCCTTTGTCTCAGCTACTTTTGATGATGACTTTCCGAGCATAGCAAGTTTGTATAGGAAAACTTGCTATTTTTAGAAAGTGTGCTTCCAAAGATTGCTCGATTTGCAACAAAACATAATTTTTTAGATTTTAATTTTGTAATTACGATCACACCCTCGAATTTCACATAATTTTTCCCACTCGGATGCCTAGAAATAAATTTGAAATTTTCACCGACAAAGTGGCATCGGGCATGAGCTACCATGGTGGCCATTAATGGAGCTTGAAATTTACAGGTTTGGTTTTTGTCTTCATTTGTGACGAAAAAAATTCCATTGCGATATATTTTTCATTTGGAGCTTGTGTGCAAGTTTTAAGCTCATTTCCATTGCCGAAATGATGGGAAATCCAACGAATGTGAGCCGGTGCACGAAGTGAGAATTTTGTTAGAACAATTAATTCTGGTCACCATTTGACCTCTAATTTATTGCATTGTGATCGTCTTGAAAAATCTAAAAGTATGAAAAAGATGGCATCTCAATCCAATTTTTATTTTGCAAGATATGAGGATTTTTTGATCGGGTGGCTTTGTAGTTATTCGGTGAAAAATCTCCATTTTCTCTTCGTTCTTCGTCATTCCACACCATTTTTCTCTAATGCCTACATATTTTCTACATATTCATGGTGTGGAGAGTTTTGTGATCATGGTGAAGCTGGTTCAGATCAGCAATGGCGATTGGGTGTCTAGACAAGCAAGAACATGGCCATGGCATGGAGAGAAGTTGTGAAGGAGAAATGAGGGGAAAGAAACACTAAGTGTCGGATTTAAATTTTCAAAGAAATTCACATGGAGGGGATGGGTGAATTTTTGTGTCCCTAATCTCAAGGACGTGAGGGACATCAATTTCCATGGTGTTCAAGGTGATGACATGTGTCCTCGAACCGACGGCAAGGGATTTGCTTGACAAATGCACCTAGGGGCCTAAATTCGGTCATGTGGGTGTCTAAATGACTCCCCATAGGGATGGGCACATTTTTCCATGTCTAATGTCCCCCACCTTAGGTACATAAGGGACATCAGTTTCCATAGTGGTCTTGGAGCTGACATGTGGCACCCTGGTTCGACGGCGGGAATGGATGCTCCAAAAATGTGCCTGGGGCTGAAATTCAGTCACGTGGGTGTCCAAATGACTCCCCATAGGGGTTGGGCACATTTTTCAAGGTTTTATGTCCCCCACCTCAAGGACATAAGGGACACCAGTTTCCACGGTGGTCCTGGAGCTGACACGTGGCGCTTAATCTGATGGCAGGGAATGGATGCTCCAAAAATGCTCCTCGGAGTTGAACCATCAAGTCTGGAGGTCACATGAGGGTCTAAGAGGTCATATGAGGGCTGATATGTATTCAAGAGGGCTGGGCACACTTTTCCAACCTTTATGTCCCTGACCTTGAGGGACGTTAGGGACACAAAATCCCACCAGATTCCTGGTGGTGACACGTGTCCTCCCAAAAATTTGGCTAAGTCCTAAACTTGTGACTGTGATAACTTGAGCTCTGGTGGATGTTTTGGAAAAATTTATATGATCCTAAATACAAATAGTATTTTGAATCCAATGGTGGGTTTCTCATGTCTTTATTCTTCCATTTGATCTCGAAAAGGGAGTTTTGATTTGGTACTCCACTTGTGCCTAAGAATAACTACTGCAAAGCTAATGCACAAAAGTGTTGTTAAAAATATTATTTCACCATAATGTAGTTATTGGAATTACCTTTCCGGAGATGTTTTGTTTTACTTATAACTCCATTCGGAGCTCCCATAATCTTCTTATGAATCCCAGTAGTTGTTTTAGGCCTGTGAACTGCTTAGGCTTGTGAACCCTATTTTTACTCAGACTACTCCAAGTCTTTCAAAACTTCCTTAAGACTTTCAAAATCATTTCCATGATGTTCTAAGGTCTTCCATTCACCTCCATGTTGAATTTGGACCTTCCATTCCACTCCAGGGGGGTTGATTCAATCCTGAGAAGGCCAACGATATCCCTCATCTATACTACCAGAAGATAGTGTCTTTTCAAAACTTTCTAAAATCAGCTAGGTGGAATTAATAGAATTTCCTAAAAATCCTAGGGGACCAATTTGAAATCAAATAGGGGGTGACCAAACTGATGGATTTGGCTTGGGTTGCTTGGGAATGATAAAACATGAAAATTTCGGCACAGGGGTATAGTTTTCATGCTTGGAAACTTCCAATTACCCTGTTGCACATTTGCATGACAACAGGTCTGCAGGGACCTTGAATTTTTAACCCTTATATTCATATTCAAAACATTTATGGAGTGTAGAAGGAACACACAACACAGTGTGTATCCAGGGGTGTCCTAACAACATGTTGTATTGGAACTCTCCTTTTATAATGTAGAAGAGTTCATGTAAGGTCTTAACACCGACTTTAAGTGGTAGGATAATGGTACCTAACGAAATAGTTTCATTGAAAGCTAATAGAAAAATTGAAGTTTGACCAACAATGAAGGAGATAGTTTAAGTTGATTGAAAGCAATGGATGATATAATGTTGATAGTTGTGCCCCCATCAATCATGACCCTTTTGATGAGGACATCATTGATTTTGGTGGTGATAAATAATGAAAATTCATGATCTTCTAGCCTATGCGAGGGCATCTCAGATGGATTGAATGATATGGTTGTGATGCTTTAAGGGCCCCTAAAAAAATTTTGAAATATGAATGGTTGTCAGAGGCACTGATATTGACTGAAAGGCTTTGATAATGGCTTTTATGGGAAGGTGGTGTTTGCACCAACTCGTAAAGTGACATTTTGATGGGAGCTTGGTGTAACTATTTGATAACTACCTTTTGTACTATGGTGGATGAGGGTGGTGCAGCAAGTATTGAAACCTTGGCTTTGGGTGACATTGTTTGATTAGACGCTTCAAGGGCTATGGAGATAGATACTTTAGGGTTATCTAATGAAGTAGCTAACTCTGGAGGTGGAGGTATGGCTACAAAATTTTTGGCTTTCTTAGGATCGGATGCATCCGTGTTGTAGTTATGTGAGCGAGTGGTTATGTGCATAATGTCAACCTGATGAGGAGATATTTTGGACATGGGTTCTTTAGATTTAGACGAAGATGATGATGTTTTGTGTGGTTCATAAGGAAGGCCTGATTACCTAGTTTCATAGCGATTAGGTGAAAGGCCTTACAGTCCTCTATGGAATGACCTCATGTCCTATGATAATTGCAAGAGACATTGAAGTCATACCAAGCGTCTTCCATCCTCATGGGTCTGATGGTTTGGGAGGTGGTAATGTTATAAGTGATTGTTGGAGGAGGTTGCATAAAATAGTTGCATAATTCCCCTAAGTGCAGTGTGGGTGATCGTGAAGTTTTGTGTATTTTATCCTCCTAAATAAAGTAAAACTTTGATTTTGGTTTGTTGGGTTTTTTTTTCACTTGAGGATTCTTAGATGGTGTGACAGGATGAAGGATAAGGGCCCAATGTGGAGGCTTGGTAGGTAGGCTTTGGACCTGAAATGATAGGGTGATTGCTAGGTATGGTAATGACCTTTCTAGAAAGATTTTGGAGAAAAGGCCGAGGACCACGTAAACGGTATTGCTCAGGGAAGTTATAGTAAGGAATTTTAAAAAATTGAACAACACCTTGTTTATGAGGTCATTTTGTAGTTTTGGATAAACTAGATGTGGATGTGGAAGTACTAGATGTAGAGGGTTGATTTTCAATAATGATCTTAGAAGGGGTTTTGGATTGTTTATTGGATGAGGATTTGGAAGTATCTTTAGGAGGTGTAGAAGACATGGACATGGATTCAGTAGTGACATGTGATGAGGATGGGAGAATGGTTTCAGTAGTGTTCCTAGCGGATGAGGACTTGGTAGATGTCGGTTTAGGTTTGGTAGATGTTGATGTTGGTTCTGTAGATGTGGATTTATATTCAATAGGTGTTGATGTGGACTCAGGAATGGGTAATGTTTTAGTGATGGTGTTGATAGTATGATGAGCATGAACAATGTTTGTTTGTGGTTGATCGGTGGATGGGGAGTGATTCGGAAAGGGTTGTTTGAATATATCAATATTTTGATTTGGGGGTGCATTTGGATTTTCTAAGTGGAGCTCACCCTTGTCAATCAAATATTGAAGGATGTTGTGGAATGTTTAACACCTTTTGATGTCGTCTACCTTAACACTATGGTATTTACAATAATCGTTATCTCCATACCAAGATTTTTTGGATACAGATGTATCGATAGGTCGTATTGGTGGAACAGATATCATGTTTGCAATGAGAAACTTGTCAAAGTCTGCACTATAAGTCTCTCATATGGGTGTGTAACTTCATTGTATATGGGAACACTTGGTGGTGGGCTTTTACTGAGGAGTGGATTTTACTACTATGGCATTGGTATATGATTTGGATTTTTTGGGATTGGAAGATGACTTAGATGGGAATTTAGTTTGTGGTTTCTTAGGATGAAGTTTAACTCTTTCGTCTTCTAGGGCTCGCAGTTCCAACTTACGGGTCATAGTGAAAGCTTCATCAAATGTCTAGAAATATTAGATTTGTAGTGTTGATGAAATGTGTTTGGCACATGAGTGACAAAAATTTCAATCAATTCGGTTTGTGGTAATGAGGACAGTTGATTTATTATACCCTCGCAGTAGAGGGAAACAAAGTCACCAATGGACTCATCCTTAAATTTTTTGATGGCGTAGAAGTCGAGTGATAGTGATTTTACGGGCTATGTTTATGGAGAAGTGTTCTAGGAAAAGTTTTGTGAGTTGTGTGAATGAGAAAAGGGAGTACTGAGGGATGCTATTATACCAATCCAAGGTAGGACCAGCGAGATACATGGGGAAAGTCCTCAACATGAGATCTTGGTCATGGGCTATTAGATAGCAGGCATGACGGAAAGCACATATGTGTTGTTGAGGATCTTCCTTGCTATAAAATTTTATAAACTTTGGAAGTTCCCAATGGGGTGGATATGCTTTATATGGCATTGAGGGGTGAATGGGATCATTGCAAATTTGGTCGTAAGAGAGCACATTCTTGGGTCCTGATGAGGTAGATTCAAGATTGGATATGTGGTTCATGAGATCTTGGAGAGGATTAGGTTGTGTTGGTTATTGTGAGGATGAGTCGGGTTTATTATATGAAGTATTGTTAGGTTGTAAGTAGGTTTGATATTCTAAGGGATGTTTTGTTGGTAGGGGATATTTTGTTGGGAATATTTTTCTCGATAGGGAATGTTGGTATGGATGTTTTTTGAGGAATGTTTTGTTGATATGGAATGTTTTGTTGGGACAAAATGCTTTGTTGAGGAATGTTTTTCTAATAAGGGATATTTTTTGAGGAATATTTTGCTAATAGGGAATGTCGGTATGGATGTTTTGTTGAGGAATGTTTTGTTAATATGGAATGTTTTGTTGAGATGGAATGTTTAATTTAGACAAAATTCTTTGTTAAGGAATATTTTCCTAATACATTATTTTTGTAGGTAAGGAATGTTTGTAGGGATGTTACAAATAGGTTTGGATACTAACGAGTTTTGAAGGTTGAATATATTGGTAGGTATGTGGGATAGATGTGGTGGTGAGAGGTTGTGAATAAGTAGGTGGTTGTTGGAAGGGTATTACAGAGGAAGTAGAAGATGGTGCTTGTTGTGGGATGTTTTGAATAGGAATAGATTGTGGTATGGAGGTTAATGGCTACAATGGTTGTGGTATATGTTGTGAGACAAGGGGTACAAAATATTGGATTGAAACATGATGAGTGTTGGCAATGGAACTAGTATTGATTAAGGGAATGGATGCAGGAATGGACATAGTGATGTTTTTGATGGGATTGTTGACCGATTGAGAATATGGTGGCTAAGATACGGAAATAGAAAAACAGAATGTAACTTACTCTGGAGGTATTTGGATGGCCAAAGATGCTAGAGGATTAGACAAGGAAACACTTATATTTTTTAGGGGGGTGTGGAACTAATGGAAGGCTCGGGTGAAGATGTGGGTTGTTGGGTAGATGTGTCTTGAGAAGAGATCATATGGAGACTAAAAAAGGAATGGAAGACACAACACTAGATGTTTCAGGTTGACTGATAGGAATGGAAGACTCAACATTTGATGTTTCAAGTTGACTTATGGGTTAATATGAATATATTTGTTAGATAACGGGTTGTTGGTTTGGATCGATAAGATGTGGAAAACTAGATGAAGGATCAAGGATGTATGGAGGTAGTTAAATACAAATGGTTGGATTTGGACACCCCTAGCTGCAATATAAGTGTTAAGGGAAATAGGGTTTGAATCTAACATCTCTTTAAAAAAAGGGTCTCCTCTATCAAAGAAAGGAGGTTCAGATGATTCTGATTGAGAGCTAGGAGAATATGGTTGTTCTGTTTCTTCTAGCTCAAGTATACGGGAGGTTTGAATCTAAGAGATGTTGTCGCATTTCTTCATTATATTTCTCCTCTATTTCATTCTAGGTTTGTTGACTATCAGTAAGAGGAGTGGATGTGATTGGTTGAGAAAATGGGATATGATGTTGTAATGGTGTAGAGAATGTTGTAGATAATAACATTACATATAATGATGTAGATAATGGTGTAGACATGTTTTCTGAAGTTTGATTACGGGCTTTTTCTGTCTAGTAAGTACCATAGTAAACAAACACACAATCACCTAAAAATGAAAAATAACTAAGTGGGTTGATTACAAAAAATAGACAAAGAAAGAAAAATAATTTTTAGATTATCTTAATTTAATTAAGAAAAAGTGAAATGTGAAAAATGGCTAATGGGTCCTAGGAAATGGAAGTCTATGGTTGGTTTTAGGTATGTTTATGGTTGGCTTCCTCAATATACCCGAAGGTACATGAGGCTCATATATGTGTTATTGTTGATATAGGACTTGGTATTAGGGACTACCCCCTCACTTCATAGTCCCACAGTGATAAGGGAGTTAGGTGCTTTACCAATATACTGACAAATAATTTTTTATACTCGGCTAGAACACCGATTTGGTTTCCTATTAGGTGATGAAATCCCAATATTTATAACCTAGGAAGATTTTTTTAAATGTATGTTTTATGTTTTGAGTGATTTGGTTGTGTGGGGGAAAGATAAAGTGAATGCAATCAATTTAACTTTACTAATTCAAACTAGGTGATCAATAAGAATGTAATTGTTCATTTTAAGCTCAAAATGACATATTGATTTCGATGAGAGAAAACAAGAAAAAATGCAAGTACAGAAAACAAAAATAAGGATTAGAACTCACCTCTAATAAAGCTTCCCTTTGATTTTTTTTTTAATTTTTACAATTTTTATTTTTAGTGATAAGCAATCCAGCAAGAAAAGTCTCAAGAGAGAGTTGATGGTATCCAAATTGATTCTCCCTTGGAAACCGAGTAGCATCATAGATTTAGCAAGACATTGAGAGACAGACAAATCATATTATGATTCATTTTGTAGCCGTGGAGGGATTCATCTCGATTCTTTGTCATGCAGGCATCGTAGAGAAATGCATAGCACCTTCTTTAAGGATTTGATCTATCCTCACTACTTTAGGTTGTATGGATCATCAACCAGGTGAGAGGACCCATTTTGTAACCTATGTTAGTGAAGGAGAATGAAGATATCCTTCTTTACACAAACTTGAAAGGAAACCTTGAGAAAATATGATCAATGCACCACAATTTAACTCTCACGAGTTGTCACTTCTAAAGAATGGTGATATTTTCTAAACAGGGTTAAGGTTACTAAAGACATTATGGAATCTTAATTTCTTTTTCATATTTTGGCAGTAGAATTTATTCATTTGTGGACATATAGGGAAAACAAGGGTAGTTCAGGTAGGATTCATTATTTTTGAATAATTTTTTGGTGGGATATTAAGCGGGATAAACTTGATATTGCCAGATCTTGCGAGAACCTTCACAAAAATTGGAAAACTAAACAACATAATGCTTGAGAATAGCTAAAATATTCCTTCAACAGAAGGTATGTATCAATGGAGGCCCAAATTTGCATGGTTTCACACAATCTCCAAGAATTTAACATGAAGGCTTGAGCTAAAGACTCAATTAAACATTAAAGACACCTTGTTCCTCATGCTTAACATACACTCAAAGGCTTACAAAAAATCTTTATCAACAAAATGACAGTAAAGTGATTTTAAATTGTTTATCTCATTACAGGATGAAGGCTCTTCTTGTAATGAAATTGCAAAATGCCACTAAACTATCATAGGGACAAGATCTTGTGTGATTCGGAGGGATTTTAACACAAGATTGTAATAGGAATAAGAAATACTATTTGCAGACATTATGAAATAAAGAAAACACAAATTTTCCCAAGATTAACATAGATTAATTCGAAGTTGATTAGATTCATCAGCAAGGGAAGGTTTCTTGAACAATCTCAGAGCTTGTCAATGGTTGTACACTTGCAACCAACTTGACATGATCGAATCTAAAACATAAGAGATTAACAGGTTTCTCAGATGGTCTCTTAGGAAGATGGGATTTCTCAAATTTTCTCATAAAAATTAACACCCGACCTTTTACACGAGTATTCTCATTGCATTTATACATTTCACTCGCTCACTCATCCCAAATTTTCCCCCAAAAATAAGAATATTCAATGAATCCTTTCCTTGTCACCAATTTGTAACAAAAATTTACCAGTTGTTCAAAAAGGTGAATCATTGCAAAGATTTTCATCATTCTTTTAACTGGGGCTCCCAGTCATCTCCTCTGGCAACACGTTTTTCATCCTTTACACCTGTAACTCTGCTCTACATCCAGCTTCTCTGGTAATTCACGTTTTTGCAAGTGCCCGAGAAATTCCAACTTCAAAATATCAACCTCTACAATCCTTGGACTCACAAATTAAGCTCTAAATCCATTCAATTACACTTTATAAACAAAAATGACAAGGAATTTCATCAAAAAATGATGAAAAACAATGCGTATTTGCATCTCCAGGAGTCTTGGAGTAAAAAAGGCAGCAAAATTAGATGCAATGCATAGAAACCATTGATTATCCCCTTTCTCAACTTTAGATTAGAGTTGTACACGTGTTTCCTTAGCGCAATTACAAAGGTGAAGTATAGAGGTAAGTTTCCAAACAAGCACGGGGCCTTCCACGTGCCCTAGGCCCAAGAAAATTACCTTTTGGCCTTTGAAAAGTCTCAAGTATAAAAGGAGCTAGCGGAAGCCTCCACGTGTCTCACTGGCGCACTTTTGATATGGTGCTTAAAAGTGGAGACCCTAAACAAGCGTGGGCTCACCATGTGTCTCAACCTGGCACAGTTGTTGAAATAATTTTGGAACCAACGGAAGGTGCCACATGCCTAGGGTCTAAGAAAGTTTCCTCGGCCATTGAAAATTCCAAGCAAGGGAAGAGTGAGCGGAAACTTCCACGTGTCTCCATAGCGCTTCTTCAAAAGTAAAGTACAGGGGCAAGTCCCCAAATAGGCGTGGGCCCTCCATGTGTCCTAGGCCTTATAAAGTTGCTTGAAAAGTTTAAGTATAGAGAGGAGCTAGCGGAAGCCTCCACGTGTCTCCCTGGTGTAACTGCTAAGGTAGGACTCAAAGGCGGATCCTCAAATAAACGCTAGCCCTCCACGTTTCGATGGTCGAAAAATTTACACCGGATGCATGAAAAAATGTCTAAGTCTGGGCAGGGCCAACGAAAACCTCCATGTGTCTCCTTGGCGCAACTCCAAAGGTCAAACCAAGAGGAAAATTTTTAGATGAGCACAGGCCCTCCACATGGACAAGACTTGAGTTGAAGCAGGCCTTAGAGTTTAAAAATTCCCTGCAGAGCCGCATCCAATTAGAAAGGACCACATTTCCACAGATGTTCGGATATAAATTGACAGGGAAAAGACACCCGTCAAACCGTAAAATGAAAGGAAATCACCATACGCGCCAGAATTGAATTTTTCTTCAAGGACAAAGAATTTGCAAATAATGTCGTGGCTCAACAAAGACAATCCACAACCATAGGGAAAGATTTACAATAACAACCTGGTAAAGATAAAACTTGTATGCATCCATTCAAGGAGACAGAAAATATGACCAACCAACCTGATTGGGAAATTTTTAAAACAAACGGAGCGAGATCAAATTGAGCACCAACAACAAGAACTCAGTAAAACCAAGTTAACATAAAAAAAAACATTTATTAGAAGGAAAATTGTAAAGTATTCAAAAGTATTCCGAAAAATATTTCGCGATTGATTGAACCTTTGTTGATTAACCCGATCATTGGCGGTTGACCAAATCGCTTGCGATTACTAAACAGAAAACGAGAAAATGAAAAATATGATAATTTGAATGAATGAAACAATGAAATAAGGAACTCAAGGTCCCACCGGGCATGCTAAAATGTTAAGAAATATTCCTACTTCTTCAACTTGAATTATCTAATCAAGAAAATAGAAATATACCAACCTCGGAAGACACAGGGTTTAGCGATACCTGTAGATGTTGATTGACAATGCTTGATGTTGCGCTCCATGAAATATGTGAATAAAATCCTTTCTTGCAAGGAAACTTGTGATCAAATACACTACACAAGATATGATTAGAAATATGGATAAGTGATTTTCTCAGCAAAGGTTGATTCCAAGAATCCAAAGGGATTCCTCAAAGGATGTCAACTCAATGTTTAAACAATTAAGTGGATAAAAATATGTAAATGATGTATGATAAACTGATACAAGATAAATAAATGACAAATGAAAATATGATACAAAATAGATGGAATATAGATAAGAGAGGAATAAGAGATAGATTATGGATCAAACTCAAGCTCAAAAGGCAAGTCTTGTTAAGCTTCAAATGCAGCCCAAGAAAGTTTGGATTGGATGAGTATGTACTCAAATTATGTGAACCAATAGTCCTCTACTACTTGATGATTTCCTAAGTGAACCCAAAAATGTGTTCCAATTCATCTAAATGAGCATGATGAATGGTGCACAAAGTCGATCTGAGCAAGATATTGTATTGTTTCCAGTAAAAGGGGTGTCGAACTATTGGCAAGGAATGGATGTTGGTGATTTCATGGGATGGGCCACCAATTTCCATCTAACATTGATCCATGCTTAGAAAAATGTTAGTAACAATAGGCTTGATATGATAGATAAAGCAGATTTAATGAAAACTGATAAAAAGTGCAAAAAGGTAAAATGATAGGAATCGTTGGTGATTGGGCCAATGGCTGGCGATTCTGGTGGTTTGTGACAGATTGATAAATTCAAATGCTTAATAATTTAAACTTGATATTACCGAATGATAAAATCTTATGAATGATATAAGAAAGGGAAATTGACAAATAAACCGTAAATGGATGTTAATATAACGTTGTGAAAAGTCTTTGACCTTGTTGAGAGATGAGTTGGATGAGTGATGAGGTCACCCACTAGAATGATGGAGTGTTGATCCATAAGGGCACCAAAAATGGCTTGAAAATCCTTGAAGATTGTTGATAATGCTTCGAGTGATGATTTAAATATTATGGTACTCGGGAAGGATGTACGAGGATGTTATAAATTCGATGGAAAACTAGAACTCGTGAATTGAAGTTGAGGATCCCTCTGAGAAGCTACAAAATTGGATTAAATAATAATTGGAGATTACTAGAATCATCTGTGATTTTGTGTTGTTCAAGTTTTGTTTAGAAAATAGCTTAAACAACTTCTAAAACAAGGCTTTTTGTTTTGGGTTTCGAGGTGCTAATTTTTAGATTCGTTGGGGACGTGTTGAGTTTGTTAAGGAGGTGAAAAATAAGTTACATATGGTTTTATTTTGTTTATGGTTTGATTTTAGGAAGATTTGAGTAGTTCAATATGATTTAACAATTATAAGAAAGGATTACACAAGATAAATGTGATAAATATAATGAGACTTAGGATATGGGTGGTGTTGTATTTAATTAATTAATTGGACAAAGATGAGGGGTGTAGTATATGACTTAGGATATGAAATATTGATGTATTTAATTAATTGATTGAATAAAGATGAGGGGTGTAGATTTTTAGTGTCTACAATTATATCTAATCATGACGCACTTTACACTTACGGTTTTTAGACCACTTTACAAGAGGCGTTGGGCACGCAACTCAATTTCAATATAGCTTATCACCATAAGATGGATGGAAAAACTGAGAGGATCAACCTGTGTATTATAATACATGTTTTGTATGTATTTGATGGACCATTAGTCTAGAATAGAAGAATGCCTTGGATAGGTTAAATTTGTATACAACAAATTACCACAATTTCATTGGCATGGCACCTTTTCAGGATCTTTATGGAAGGGATTTCATAACTCCACTCAGTTGGGATAGGCTTGAGGATCAAGTAGTTATTGGACCCTCCTTAGTATAGGAGATGGAACAATAGGTGACTCTTATTCATTGACAACTTCTTAAGGCACAGGATAGACAGAATAAGTATGTTGATGCAAAGAGGATTGACATGAGCTTAAAGGTTAGATTGAAGGTATTTTTGAGAGTCGGGAAACATAAGAGCATTATCCTCTATTGAAAAGGTTGTAAGTTATCTTCGCGGTTTTTGGACCATTTAATATTCTTGAGTGGATAAGACACATAGCTTATCATATTGACTTTCCACTCCAACTTATCATACATCCTGCAATGTATTTCATGTATATATGTTAATGAGATATGTTCAAGACCCTTCTCATGTGCTAGATTGGACTAATGAATAGGTGCAAGAGGGAGGAAAGGTGATGGTAGAGCTAGTACATATCCTTGAGCAAATGACCATGGGGCTTCGAGGTTGTGAGCTTTATCATGTCATAGTGCGGCAATATGATACATACAAAGTGAGCATACAAGCTACATGGGAGGATGCAATCACTCTCTAAGTACACAGTACCCACACTTATTAGAGTGACTTCCTATAGAAATTCATGTTTAAGGGAGGGGGATATAATTCCCACTTCCCTTAGACCATTTTCATTTCACTAGATTAGCTGCATTGGACATTTTATCTATCTCCTAGGATATTTTGAAAGGGATTATGATACTTGGTATTTTTATATTTGTACACTATCAATTTGTCAATCTATGACATGATCATTTTGGATGATATTGATGTGTGTGTGTGTGTGTGTGTGTGTGTGTGTGTGTGTGTGTGTGTGTGTGTGTGTGTGTGTGTGTGTTTCTATATTTGTTTGTGTGTGTGTGTTTTGATCATGATAATTTTTGTGATGTAGGGATTTTAGCAATTCTGCCATTATACTTAGTTGTGGATGTGTTTATATGATGATGATGATATTTCTAACATTTGAGCCCTTTGTGAAATTCTTATATAGTGAGTTTTTATACTAACGAATTGTGTTTAGTGATGGATATGTGTGTTATTTGTGATGACAGTTTGTTATATAATTGATACATTGAATTTACAATATTAATTAAATGTGTGAATGTATATTTTGCAATATATTCTTGGATGGATGTAATGTGTGTGTGGAGTGTGCAGTGACAAATAAGTTTGATTAATAAAATTAACACATACATGGCGACCAAGGGACCAACACACGAAGGATGTATGGGCCTGAACCCATGGCCACCTTGGACAACATTTTTTGGTGATTGAATAGTACCTAAGTCTTTTGATTTTGTGGTTTGTTTGAATTATTTCACTT